>BGPR01030535.1:0-18597 GCA_013235015.1 Araneus ventricosus
ATAAGTTAAATCATTTCTTAAATTTCATTGCTTTTGTGCTGTCTACTAGTTATTAAATGGATTCAGAAGAATACTCCGATTCTGATTCTTCGTATTCAGATATTTCTTCCGAAAGTGATGAAGATGTATCATTAGATGATGCAAGGAACTGGTGCCGTCTGGATGAAGACAATCTTGGACCTCCTCCCCCTAGATATCCATTTACTGGAAATCCTGGAATAAAAGTTCAGATCTACAATTCTTCACCTTTGGAATTCTTCGGAATTTTTTTTGATGATGACATTGTCAGTTACATAGCGAGTGAAACGAATCGTTTCGCTAATGACTTCATTGAAAATAATGAATTAACACCCAGTTCAAGGTCACAAAATTGGAAGGACACTGATTCCAGTGAAATACGAGTGTTTCTTGCGATATTGATTCTCCAAGGAATCAACCAGAAGCCAGTACAAAAGTGGTATTGGTCCCAAAATCCTTCGATTTGCACGCCGTTTCTGGGTCAAATAATGTCCGAAAGGAGGTTTGCTTTGTTGATGAAGTTCTTGCATTTCACGAATAACGGAACAATGGACACAAACAATCATCCGCAACCTGGACTGCGAAAAATATATGAATTATTTGATGCGTTAAACAGAAATTCAAATCTTCATATATTCCTGAGCGTGAAGTGTCAGTGGATGAGTCATTGCTGTTGTATAAGGGCCGGTTGGCATTTAAGCAATACATTCCAAATAAAAGGTCGAAATTTGGGGTTAAATTTTACCAGTTGTGTGAAGCCCGTAGTGGATATATTTGGAACAGTTTAATCTACACGGGTAAAGATATGCCTCTATGGCAAGAGCCAGTAAATATTCGACAACAACTAACATAGTTATGACGCTTATTGAAAATCTTCTCGGTCATGGCTATTGTGTAACCTTGGATAATTTTTATACTTCCCCTGAACTGGCTGAGACCTTACTGTCCAATAGGACTGATGTTTATGGAACTTTACGATCGCATAGACGTGGTATACCCCAAGAAATAAAATCTAGAATTCTGAAAAAGGGAGAAATAATTGGATTTCAAAAAGGAAAAATGTGCATTTTAAAATACATGGATAAGAAGCCAATTTGCATGCTCAGCACAATACACACAATTAATTTTGTGGAACAATGCAAAAAGAAAAAGAAAAGTAATGGAGATGTTGAAGACATAATAACTAAAAAGCCTAAGGCTATTTTAGACTACAATCGAACGATGGGAGGAGTGGACATGGCGGATCAGTGCTTGTCGTACTACCCAACGGTTCGGAATCAACAAAAGAAATATTATAAAAAGATTTTTAGGCAATTGTTAAACCAATCCGTGTGGAATGCATTTGTGCTTTTTAAAAAGTGTGGAGGCAAAATGACGCATCTAGATTTTAGAATGAATCTAGTGCAAAGCTTATTGCAGACGTATGGGGAAAAGAAACATTTGCAACATCCTGTAGCTGACCGTCTCACTGGGCGCCACTTTGCTTCCCACATTGAAGCGACAGAAAAAAAGAAAATGCCGACACGAGTGTGCATTGTGTGTAGCAAAAAGTTTGATGATAAAGGCCGGCGTGTGCGGAAAGAATCCCGATTTGAGTGCAAGCAATGTAACGTCGCACTGTGCATCGTACCGTGTTTCGAAAGATACCACACTGTGCAAGATTTCTGAGACTCACTATTCTATTATTCTTCACAATATTAGTTAAATCTACAGTGGGATTTGAGACTTATAATTTTAGTATTAAAATGCGTTATATCCTAGATATCGTCTTCATCACATATTTTCAATACTTATTTCTATATATTCTCTGAATTGCATTTATTTTTATTATACTACACTACTGCATAGTCATTCATAAAATTATTATCTTAAGGAAAATATTAAAATGTTTGTATTTATATCTTTCAACACTTTTGCATTAACCTAATTATTTTATACTATTCTGAAGGTTTACCATAGAAGCCTTTAGGTTATACATTTTTTAGTAATTTTTATGTAGGGCAAATTTGTTAGTTGTTCTGTCATTAAAATACTTGTATCTGTTCTTTTGTGCATTTGCATGACTGCTTTGATTTCATAAATCTGAAAAAATGTCCTGCTGGAATCTTTTATAATCAATAACTGCATTAAAATTCTTAATTATATATTCGGAGTTTTGCATTTATTTTTATTATACCACATTGCTTCCTAGTTATTCATAAAAATGTTATACTTTCTATATCCTTTAGAAAAATATAAATTTTTTATTGTATTTAAATCTTCCAATATTTTGTTTAATCGTCTTGTTTTATAATACCATTCTGTAGGTTTACCATAGATGCCCTTAGGTTAAGCTCTTTTTTATAATTTTTCTATGGGATAAATTTACTTGCTGAGCTGTCATTAAATTAGTTTTATCTGTTCTTTTGTGCTTGTTCGTAAAAATAAGGAAGAAATTAATTTGATTATATTATTCAAAAAATCCCAAGCTAGAATCTTATATAATGCTGAACTGTCTTAAAATTCCGATTGATAACAAAATATTATGGTTAAGCAAATATACGATTTTATATAATCAATGTTAAATAAAAAATGAAATAGTTCAACACGTTGGTTACGTATATTTTGTGCATTATCCTTTTTAAATACACTAATAAATGAAAACAAAGAAAGTTTTCATTGAAAGGTATAAACGTACCTGCATGTTAAGCAAATCTTGTATATATGTAAAATATTTTATATTCAAAACTTAAGTTTCAAAAGCAATTTGAATTCTAAAGTCCTTAAATGAAAGTAATCTATAAAAGAGAAAATTGTCAATTTTTTACTTTTTAATTTTATATTCCTCTTACTTTTTAAACTAGAAACATTTCTTAAGTCAGAAACTTTTAAAATCTTATAGATCAGGCTAATAATAATACTATATGTGTAAATTCAAGGTTTATAAGCGTTCAATTTTATGCTCGTTAATTGACACTCATTTTAGATACAAATTTACTCTCTAAATCTAAACAGTAGCAACTGTGCGCTTTCGATTTTACTCCTGGGCCATGGATATCTGGTCCTAATTTTACGCTTCTAAACGAAATGTGTGTTGAAAGATTAGATCTACTGAAGCTGACACTCCCCTAACCGCAGACACTCCCTCTCATTGTGTCGCCGCGTGAGACTTGGGAGGAAGAGAAAAACTGGTAGAAGGAAAATCTCGGGACTGACACTTATAAGGGACTTTTCTTTCCCGAGACAGTATCGGGTCTGCCGTTATGGGAGGAGAAACGTTCGCACTGATTTCTCGGGCCTGACCCCAGGAGGGTTAATTTGAAAGAAATTTATTTCCAGAGCAATTCCAGCTCAGATTTATTTAGTAGTATCTAAAAGAGAAAAAAAGTTCAAAATTTGGAAACTATAATTAAGATAAACGTATAAAAAGTAAAATTATTTCCTGAGTAAATAAATCAAAATTTGCTAAAAATTTCAGAATTTTAAATTACAAAACAGAACAAAAGAGGCGACACCGGACATGCAATATTTACTTGGGCATGATATTCTCTTTTTAGCTGAAACTTACTATTCATAGATATTGTTGGTATACTGCTATAACTAACGAAGTCATTACCTGTCCTTTCCCTTCCAAATGCCTTTTCAAAGCACACAATTGTTACAAAATACAAAATGTAAATGCTACGAAGAAAAGAAAAATGTCGAATTTTAATGAATGTAAAAATTAAACCCTGGATTTTCTGATCAACGGAAACTTTTAATTGAATTACTGTTTTAAAAATTACGTTTTCTGACTTTAGCAGCACTCTGAATGCATAATATCTGCTAATATTCAAATGATCTGTAAGATTTTTTTAAGTACGAATATTTAATTCATTCTATTTATAATCAAGACGTCTTAAACTTTTGGTAGGAAAAAGATTTAGCTTTGAAAAATACTTTATATGGTTACAAACACAATTTACTAAAAATATCAATGCATTTTATAAAGAACGAATATTTAAGTCATTGTATTCATAATTAAGACTTTTAAATATTGTTTGGAAAAAGACATGCTACAAACGCAATTTTTATTTTTTTTAAAAATCAGCGCATTTTGTTTACATACTTTCCGATATTAGTTTTATATTAATATACATTAAAAAATTTAGACTCTGAATTTCATTAAATCTAAATAGGATTTATCAATATCAGCAAACGATATTTTATTAATTTATACTGATATAAAACTTTCCAATATTCAGGCATTTTAGCAGTTAGCAAGCAGAAAGAGTAACGTAAATTAAGCATGTGCCCTCAAACACTTACTGGAGACATCAATCAAGAGTGACAGTGGAAGGGGAAACAACCATTGTTAACAAGATAAGATTGCTCCGCGCCATTTTCCGACATTTTGAAAAGGAGAAGGAAATAAGCATGCGACAAGTTGGCCGTTCGGCAGTTTGTCCGGGAGTTTGTATGACGGGCCGGTAACGCCGTTGTGGCAGTCAGAAGGTTATATATACAGGATGATTCAAAATAAGTTTCCAAACTTTATGGGTAGGTCAGGCATACGATAAGCGTCCATAATCACATAGAAACATGAGTGCGGAAACGCAATCTGGAGGCAACAGATGGCATTTAAAGCTTGGACTTCTGTGTCTGGGCTGGAAAATGAAAATTATAGTCCAAGACAACTCAAGAATGTTATACAGTGGAAGCTATGGATGGTATTCTTCCGCCGAGTGAAATAGTCCTGCAATTATCCTAATATATTTTAAAGGCAATTGACATATTTAAACAGAATTTTGCTTTAAATGCCAATAACCTATATTGTCTGCAATAAAAATCTATTTTCAGAACGTATGTTATTTAATTTCATAAACCTTTTTTCCCGCCTTACGACTGAAATTACGTCAGTTCCAAAACGACCTTGAGCACTGAGGAAAAGGCTTTTTTTGTGTCTCCTCGGAGTTCACATTTTGGCGAGTAATCTCTCTCGGTGCTCGCGTGATTATTGTTACTCAGAAAACGTAACAGAAATTATTGCTCTTAATTCATTTCTTTTTATCATTTTTATATGGTAGCAACTTCTAAAATATCGCTGCTTTTGAAATTATTTATTGATCTTATCTTTTTTCAGTATTTGCATCATTTTTGGTACATATATATACAGTGGCGAATCCAGGGGGGCTATCGGGCTACAGCCCCCCCCAGAGCCAAGCCAGAATTCTTGATATTATTTAAAATCATTACAACTGTTTTTTTTTTCTTAATTTCCCTCTTTAAAAAAATGATAAAAACGTTTCAACATTGCTTTCTGACTTGACAGGCTCGAAAATGTTCCTATTTTTTGAAGTCATTCCACTTGTACTTGTAGCTTTGAAGACATTTTTTGGCTAGTTATTTCATTGTAATTTTTATTAAGTTATAGAAAGTATTGTAGTGTTCTTCGATTATTATTCGAGCATTATTCATTGTAAATATTTTAGGTTTTTTATTAAATTTCCTTTTAATTATTAAAAAAATTATGCATCCTTTATTTCAAGATAACAACATGAAAGCATGGTTGGTGTAATCAATTCTTTTTTTTTGCATAGCATCTTCTGCTGTATACAATTTTAAATATAGTGTCAAGTGTCTACTATTTATATTTCTCAGGTTTCCTTTAATTAATAATGCACAAATTATGTGCTTAAAAACAATGTATTAGTAAAAAAAATCGATCCAAGCAACTTTCTTTTTTTCTTTGAGAACGAAACGTTGGCGCACACGAAGCAAAGAAAATCTACTTCTGGTTGTTGGCGAATTCTAATAAAAAGTAACCCCAAAGCGCGTAGAAACACCAACTACGTCATTCATCGGTGCAGCGCCGGAAGCATACCGTAATCTCTGTTAGCTTCTTGGCCTGTCTTTCAGTATAGATTTGAAGCAATTAGCAATTGAAAGACCCAGTGAAAAGCAAGAATATCCCGTTTCTTTCAATTATATAATGCAGCGCTATTTCTAAGCTTAATGGATGCAGTTATATTTTCGTTAAGAAGAACTGCATTGAATTTGAGCGTCTTCAAGTTATTATTTCAAAAATGTGTGACTTCTTTGATAGCAAGTGATGTTATGGTTTATATGTTGTGAAATTTTTCGTTTATCTTGCCGCTTGACCATTTACAACTTTTGGACCGCTTAAAAAATAAAAAAACTTTTATATAAGGAAATAATTTCAAAATTTTATTAGTATCTTTAAAGTTCTTTCTTATATAAAGGCTGGAGAGATGAATACAAGCCTACTGATAGCCATTAGTGTGTATGACGAAAATGTCGAGGTTGTTACATGCTCGTTTCAAACTGCAGTACAAAAACGAAATGAAATTTTGCTGCGAAACGAGCTCGCATGTGCACAAAATGTATGAGTTTTGTTTCTGTTGTGAAATTTATGCGATGTTTTAAAATGTCCTTCATATGGAAGTTCATATTTTAATCGTTCAGAGGTTTAATATTTCTGCATTTTGTCAGATTTATTAAAAGTTGATTTGATTCGCGAGTAACAGTTTTCTATGCCTCTTTGGCTGTTACTAAGCTGTAGCGAATTTTACAGACTGTAATTTTTTTATTGAGATTTTGTGCTTCAATAATTCTCTAATTATGATAATTGTATCATAAGAAGCAGATTAATGCAGACTTTCAGTTGTAACTTGGTATATGTGCAGTGAGATATCATGGAATATGTATTTACTCATTTTATTATATTTGTGTAGAATCTGTGGATTTCAATTGCAGCTTTTGATGAAACTTTGTACCTAAACCCAGTTTAAAATCGTCAATTTTGTTTTTTGAGAGAAAGTAATGAAAAATAAAAAAAATCATTAACACTTTTAACGAAATATTAACATTGGTTTTAAGATTAATTGCTTGCTGAGACAAAATGAAATTAAAATGATTTCTCCCATTTTTTTCTTTTTTGCGCGTTATTTCTGCATTTCTTGATCAGAATATAATATTTTTACTATCACTGCTTCAAATTCATTTATGAATGGATTTAGTAAATCAATACGTATTTTATTTTATAAAGCACCTGAAATTGTAATTAATAGAGTTTTCATCCATGTATTTTTTACAACATAGTTTTCAATACAAATCCTTTCTAAATGCGAAGAATTTCATACAATAAAGGCAAAAATTCAGCACATCTGCTTAAAACAATCGCGAATGCAAAAAGTCAAAATGGTTGGCTTTTCTTTCGAAAATTCGATTTTTGAACTTGCAATTTCAAAACAGCAACATATCTTGCTGAAGACCTGATTCTTAAAAGCTCTCATCGGATTAATGATTGTACATATTAGTTATTAAAGCTATTGTTATAAAATATCATTATATGTTTCACTACTTCAAAAATGAGTGAAAATTTCATGCCTTGCGAAAAAATTTCATAAGATGTCTTTAACCCTCTGACGGACGTAACGGCCAAGACGGCCCGTCATACAAGCTTACAGCCGACGGAAGAGCGCATGAAAAATCGTTTGATAATTTCTTAATTATTTTCAATAGGGTCGGTAAACGGTGCGGAGCAATCTTATCTTTTTAACAATGGTTCTCACCCCTCCCACTGCCACTCTTGATTGAGGTCTCCAGTAAGTGTTCGAGGTTTCATCTCCCACTGTTGTGTCCGACATACATTTCAAATAAAAATCACCTGTATTAGAAAACAGATATTTATTTTTAATGTATTTTTCTAGGGCATTTAAGCAAAGAAGTCTAATTCCTTTCTCTAGAAAAAACAGTGCACTTCATTCGTTCTTTGTACTGACCTCCTTTAAAAGTATCTCCTTTTGAGATCCTCTCTTTACCAGATTTATGGAATTATCAATTTCCAATTCAAAAACATCTGAGTTAGAGCCACCTTCATACATAACTTGAAGTTATCTCTCTGAGTTTTCAACATACATCTTCAGATTTATGATGCGAAATCCGTAACATACACATATTTTCCCTCATCAAATTTCATATGCTTGTATTTGAAATTGCGCATTATTCCGGACCTAGAAATTTTAAATCTTATGACACGTATTGCACAACATAGTAACCTTTCTGCGTTATAACCAAGTCTTCGTCGATGTGGATTTGACATGTACAAACATGCTCAAACATGCGCCCATAGTTTTCAACTACCTTTATGAAGCCCATAGTACCGTAGAATCTTAATCAGTGGTAATAATAACATGGTGATTTGAAAGCACTGGAATGTAGGAAATGATGATGAGATTTTTTCCAGAAGCCGTACTCTGCATATGAAAGCTCAAGCATTTGCACAATCGAATGCGGTAGCCTCTTTTATAGACTATTAGAGATTGGTGAAAAATACCATATCCTCGGGCAAGAACTGGGCAATGATAAACTGCTTGGAATGCAACTAAAGTAATCGTAATTTGAATTCTTTGTATTGTATGTTTATTAATCACAGCGTAATTTGTTTTCTTATGAGTAGTTGATCCTTATAGTGGCAGTTGAAGGGAAGTTTTTCTACTAAATTTTTTTCTATGCGAAGAAGAAACCAAATAATGTGCATGAAGTTCCCCACTTTAAAATCGGCTTATATTTTATGGTTTCATGAAACGTCTACAGGTTGTTTGTACACTTTGTGTTTACATTTGTAAAAAAATAAGTATTTAGATGGCTTTAGAAAGAGCAAAAAATAAGATTTATGTCAAAATGAGAAATAATCTTTTGCGTAGTTTGGAATTAACTTTTGGAAATTTGAAAAATAAGTAATACCACTTTTAAAATTGAAAATATTTGTATATAAAATTTTAGAATTTTAGTCAATGGAGTCGGTGGCTTTGATATGTCCGTATTTCTTTAATATAAAGCCTGGAATTTTATTTCTGGGCTGGGAAAGGAAAATTAGTGTTAAACCATTTGTTTGGAATGTAATTTGAAAACGTCAATGTCACAATACTTTTCGCATACACACTTTCGTTCTTTCCACTGACCCCGTTCATAAGTAACACCTTTTGAGATCCTCTAATGCGGCAACCTCTTTTATTTATATACTAGTAGAGATTAGTGAAAATTATCACAGCCTCGGGCAAGAACCGGACACTGATAAACTGCTTGGAATGCAAATAAAGTTATCGTAAATTGAATTGTTAGGTACTGCAGGTTTATTAATCACAGTGTAATTTGCATTTCTTCTGGGTAGTTGCTCCTTATAGTGCTGATTGATGGGAAGTTTTTCAAATTGTTTTTTTTCTGTGCCATGAAAAAAAACAAATCAATGTGCATGAAGTGCCCCACTTAAAAGCGACTTATTTTTTATGGTTTCTTGAAATGTCTACGGATTGTTTGTACACTCTGTATTTATATTTGAAAAAAATTAAGTTTTTCGATAGCTTTACAAATGGCAATAAATAAGTTTCATGTCAAAATGTGAAATCATCTTTTGCATAGTTAGAAATTAAGATTTGAAAAATAAGTAATACCACTTTTAATATTGGAAAAAAATTATATTTAAAATTTTACTGATACAGAGTGAATGCATTGATACTTTCTATAATATAAGGACCAGAGTTTTATTTCTGGGCTGGTAATTGAATATTTGTGTTATTACCTTTCGTTTCGGGTGTGTAATGAAAACGTCAAAGTTACTATTCTTTTCACAATACCTCCATATTTGCCAAAAATGTATCTTTCTTAAGACGACTCAAGTTAGGTAATATTCTTGACTTGTTGATGTTACTAAGGAGGAAAGGAAGCAAAGAATTTACGCATGCGTGTGATAAACAATAGCAGCTACCCATTTGAGGAAATCGGAATTAACTAAAATTTGAATCCTCTCATTTCCAACGAAACCCAACATAAACGACGGCATGTTGGATCTTTGTTATGGATAAATGGAATTTTTTTGCATAGTATACATTTTTGATACCCTTTTTTTATTTATTAAATTGTATAATTATGACAAGTACGTCGGGTAAAAAATGGATGATCTCTTCAAAATACCTATTATTCAAGATCCTCCATATAATAACAGTGAGTTTAAAATATTTTTCAAAACATTCATCAAATCTGAGTTAAATGATTTACCAATTTGTAATATTTAAATATTATTTTTGCTTTTGCAAATGAAATAATAATTTTTTTTTTAATTTTTAGACTTTTTCTGTAGCATTTCAAAATGCTTACATATGGTATAATTAGACAAAATATGAATTATTTTTGTTTTCCCGAACCATTATAGATTAATTCCAGAAAAATATGACTTCGTAATAAAAATTATTTTTAAAGAAATTTATTAATTTTTCGTTATTACTTTCGAAATACATTATTTATTGTCATTATCGTTATTTTCTTGAACCCTTATAATAATTTAAAGGAGCCTTCCCTTTAAAAATGTTAAGGGAAAAATCATTTTTTCAAATAATTAACAGTGCTTACTAACTCAACCCCTATTGATGGATGACAAATAAATGAGGGTGCGTGAAATTCCTAAGACTAAATATATCTAAAATGACTCCCCACATAATATTTTGTGTGAAATTTACTCCTGGGAAAATTCTCTGCAAAATGAGTCCAAGAATTGCTCTCTCCGTATCAAGAATATGTTACAGAAAAGTCTTTAGATGTTTCTGCAAAATGGAATAAAAATCTCGGCGATCATTGAACAAAGTGAATAATTAAAAAAAATATTGAAAAATAAACACTCCCAAATACAAAAATGAAATTATATTTTCTTACTTTTTGCTGGGACTAATAGAACGAATGTCGTATTACAATTGTCTCTGAATAGAAAAACTATATTTAATGTCTTTCAAGCGACACTAAAGTTATTGATTTTAGGATTTACTTTTATTCGTATGATTCATTGACAAAACCACCCAAGGCTGGAGTTTCCATTTAGTTTCATTCATATATATTTTTTAGGCCTTGTTTGTCACTTATTTGAATGCTGTAATTTATGAAAGATGGATGTGAAAGAATTCGTGCAGTAAAGAAACATTATTTTACGAAAGGTAAAGCTACTCTGGGCAGCGTATTTGCGACTCATAAACATTATGGGACTACATCTTCGATTTGACCAGTTTATAAGAGCTTTGTTAAGTTTCGAAGAGGGCACATGAGCACACATAATGCTGAATGGCCTGTTTAATGTCTACTTTAGACCGCTTTGAAAAGTGATTGATTTCTTTGCTATTAGACAGTGTTTTTAACAAAGATCTATTTTTGCAGTTAAATTAACCAATTAACGTTAATTGAGTCCATTAACCCTCATTAGTGAATAAGTGATATATAGTGATAGTGAATAAAATAGTGTGTAGTGATTTCATCTCTAGAATTCTTTTTTTATTTTTAACATTGGTAGCTGACATTACTATGAGCATTTCTACAAATTCTCATATAGCTGGTTTTGTTCACAATTTCGTGATTTGTATTGCCGTTATGCGATTTTTCAAGCCACGCTGATGCATCTAGAAGAAGAATCTTCTAGAAAAATCCCGAATTGTGGTCCTATCTCTACTGCGAGCCAGAGATATCAAGAACATCCTAGAGATTACGACAGTTCCTACGAATTGATCTTACTTCCTGTATAAAATCAAGCTCTCATACCAAGAGAATCAGTTAGACTTTGAGACAGCATTGAAGCTGGTGAACTGATAAGCCATAGGGCTCTATTGAGAGCGCAATGACTGATATTTAGTTGTGATCGTAGTTTTTAATTCAAACAAGTGTTGTTTATTTTCTTATCTGTGTTAATGTTTTGCTCAAAAAACTCCGTGGAATAAGTTTTTTTTTAACCTGCTGTTTGTATTACCTTCTCTTACACGAGGATTTTTATAACAATATAATACTGAATTATTTTGTAATTTTGAAACTTTCCATTTCAAAGATGATATCATATGATTCTGTACTTATTTAGAGGACGCTAGGCTTTGCAACTAACTTTTACTCAGATTTACAAACTATTTATTTTTTATTTTTAAACTATTATACACTAATGTATAATGGCTTTATTTAGTTAATTATAATCAATTTTGTGATAACTAATTTTTTTCTTCTGAAAATGCTTTGTCAGGAAATCAGTAATGAATGCTTCTTTTATTTTTAAACTATTTGTTGTATTTTCGGTAGGGTTATCGACGAAACAGAGGTTTCACTGTATTTTTATACACCAACGCAGCAATAGTAAATTACATATAGGTCAAGGAACAGGGCTGGGTTCGTCATAAGACCAGCCTAAACCACGGCAAAGCGCAGAATAAGGGGATGCATATGCGGTAGAAACCACGGCAATATATTTACATAGTTTTCAGCATTATTTTGAAAAGCGACAGATCAAATGACAAAAAAGCATTTTTATTTTGCAAAATTCGTCAAAGTAGCTAAAGTTTTCTTCTTACGACCACTAGGCCATCATTAATTTCGCCGGCCTTCAAAAAAATTAAACAATTTTAAATTAGATCATGTTAATCAAACATTAAAAAATTTCGTTATATAATACTTATCGCTAATATTTGTAGTGGTGTTTAAGATCTTAATTTATAAGATTCAACCTAATGAAAAAATTCCATCGACGAGGAACTATTTGTTCATTACAGTACTTGGATTCAACTATTTTCTATCTCTGAAGCATTTTGGTTATTTAGATTGTTTTTTGCCTAAAATTCCATTCTAATTGGTTAAGTAATTAAATTCGAAAGTATTTATTTTCTTTTAATTTAAATTTACAATAATAACAGGGGAGGAAAAATTTTCAACTTAGAAAGTATTACATCACTTTTTATGAAAGAAAAAGGCTTCGAATTTAGAAATATCAGCTGCATGACGAGACATTCACATGCGCAATACTCCACGCTGATTTCGCCTCTCCGCTCCAAAACCTTTCGTCAATGCAAGAAACCGAACAGAATTCGAGCAGTATGTTCGGAAGTTCGAAAATTCCACTTGTCCGGATATCGAAGCACTCCATTTGCACTTCTGGGAAAAAATGCTGGAACGATACCGGTGTAGATATATGTGTTGGAGAGGGAGGGTCTTACAACCCTCCTTCCCCCGAGGTTTGTTGTTTGAGCCGAGCAGCTTGCCATTTACTTGGAGTGGATCCATCATGAAATTTAAGCTTTAAGGTTACTTCCTGTTACACTTCCCTTGACCCTAGAAATAGATTTTTTTCAAAAATTTGAATGGGCCAAATCTATTATATATACGACTTTTCGCTCTGAAAACGAAAAAGGAAAAGTTGACGGATGGAAAAATTATTTATTTTTTCATGTTACGTTTAAGAACATTGTTTGCGCATTATTTATTAAAAAATAGAAACTCGAAAGACACCGATTTATACGGACGATAATATTTGAAATCGTATTTAACTCCAATTTTGTGGAAAAAAGTTTGAAATGAGTCAATTAACCATTCATTACCTCTTTTATATTGAAGTAATGGATATATGAATTTTCTAATAATTAAAAGGAAATTCAATAAAAAATTAATATCCTCTTTAACTTAGTCTATGATAACAAATTAATCTGTGCATTCTGTAAAAATGAATTAAATAAAAACAAATACAAAACTGCAGCAAAATTTTAAAATTATGAGAACAGTACATTTTTTACTCTTCTAATACTCTGCTTTCAGGAGGTTTTGAAACTATTATTGCATATACTTTAACTATTTTACATTCATATTACCTAACACAATTACAAGCGTCATATCCAAATTCAAGTTTTTATTCATAACACAATTCATTATTTCAAGAGTACACTTTCGCTCCGATTAATGCGTTAAATATCTAGAGAATACCTTACTTTTCATTAAAATACAGATTAAGTCAATCATATAAAATCGAAAAATAAAAAAATTTGTTATATAATGGACAACATTCGAGATAGACTATTCAAGTTAATATTTTAGAGATAAGAATCAATATAAATGTTCAATAGAGAAAGAGAAAAATAGGATCCACTCAACATTATTCTTTAGTCTTTCAGTGAAAATTGATACAAAAAGTATAATTTTATTGGGAATAAGGTACATTAAAATATTTTTATATATTGTTAAAATTTTCATAAGGGGTAATTTCCAAATTTCAAATTGCACTAACATACAAATTTTCAAAGGCAATCCCCTTTTTTGGTGTTATAAACAAATTGCTGTCTTACCGTTTAACAATTTTATGAATAAATATTTTAAAATTTTACTGGCATGTATTATGATATCTTTCTTCACTAAAATGATTTTGACGAAAATTAAAGAGACGTTTTGCGAAAAAATGTATGTGGTATTAAGAATTGCTACCTAATTTTTGAATATTGTAAATTTGACTTTTATTTTCTTCAAGTGGAAATTTATTGTTAATTAGAAGAATCGATATTGAATTCAAAGAATTGTTCAAATTAGAAGAAAAGTATCGAAATAAAAGCGAAGAATGTTTTGAATTGGGGAAAAGAATATGGCTAACAACCCTGCTACATTCTGAGATTCTATAATTTAGAGCATTTATGCGGAAAACGCTGAACACAGATTCACTTTAAAAATTAGCAATTTATAAAATGTTAATTAACATATGTAAGCCAAAGAGGCATGTGTGGATGAGGAAATCGGGTTTTATAACAACACCTGTAAAGGGAGATGCAGTAGAAAGCCATGATATACACAAAAACATCTTGTAATAAAAACACACACAGAAAAACATTTCAGTTTTCTCAAAGAAATATATATGCGGAGCAACAACAACTGAATGTCTGAATACCTAAAGTACGAAACAATAAATCTCTTATAGGCATCGGAGTCAGTTTTACGGTGTTCCGCTGATTCAAGGAGAAACTTGCACCAACACATCAGATTTATTCAATTTAAATATAGCATTTAAATTTACATAGGGAGGCAGTCGATAAGAATATAATTGGCAAAACAGTTGCAAATATATATTATTTTAAGTTATATGAGAGACAATTCCTCGCAATTTTAGCTTTGGTCAAATTAAAAAAAACAACATTATACTCAATAGTTTTTACTTACTTTATAAAAAGAATACAAAACTAAAGGTTGAAATAAATGAAAAAATGAGATTCGCGCCACGATGCCGTAAAGAGAGTATTCTTAAGTTGAGGAAGAAAGTTAGACAAATGGTAATACATTAAAACCTCTCTAAGCGACACAACTCCTGTCTACGGTCACCCTTAGACATAGCGTTAAAATAACTCCTCTGAATGTCTGGATTGATCGCCCATTCAACTTCAATGTCTTACATTCCTTTCATCTCTCCTCTATGTTTGAACTTTTTATTAAGCGAAAAAGGAGGAAAGAAAGAACAAAACACATATACACTCAGAAACAACAACGGACATCAGATAGAAATTAATCATTCCTTTCCAAAGTGAAGAGAAAGTGAACATCGGTATCTACAAGGGTAAGACACTGAAGAGTTTATTTATGCCTTCCTGGCATTAATTTCAACTTTTAGAAAGAAGCTGCTGATGTGGGTTGCGGACATCAGCAAATGAATCTTCCAGCTCAGCAGACTTTTCTAAAAATAAATATTATTGCCCAGTAAGGTGGGTCGAAAAAGTCCAATTTTCGAGTATCAAATTCTAGTAGGACACAAAAGTTATATATTAACTTGCTAATCAACGGAAAAAATATTCAAAAAAATTAGAAGTTGAAGCTTCAGTTCGCTTAAATGGCCAAGAGTTTGAAAAAGTGACAAAAAACATTAAAATTTACATTTACTCTAAAATTATGCAGGCTACGGTTTTCAGTTTCTAATTCCGTCTAAGTACTTCATTTTAGTTTCCTGATGACGGAATAATAATGCTTGAAAACTTTACGCTACCTTTTGAGTTCGCGCAAAAGCCCTAAATATTTATAATTTATTTGAAAAATTGAGGTTTTTATCGTTTTACAAATATATGCATTATTTCACTAAATCAAATAACTGAGATAGCCATTACGTGTTATTTATAACTACAATCTTTAAACGCATTTAAGCTTGCATATCAAACAAACATGTCTCTGAACGTCTTTAACACTCTTTCAGCGTTTCACCGAATGATAACCGAATACGCAAATTTTGAGCCATATTAGAATTTCATACTCGAAATTTTGACTTTTTAATCCACCCTATTAACCATTCCTCAACAACTACTGACGAAACAACTAGGGATTTATTTTTTCAATTAGTAAAAAGAAAAAAATTAAAAAATTAAGAAATTGACCTCCAGTAATATGAAAGTTCCTAGCAAATACAAATTGTATCTTTTTTCAGAAAAAGAAACGAATAAATTACCTTTTTTTCTTTACATGGTTCTTAAAATTCATTTTATAGGAATAACGAATTAGGGCGTGTTTAAATGCGTATTTTACACTTTCGAATACAAAACCCTTTTAGATTGGCCTCACCTTTGATCGAACAACTTACCTTGAAACGAAGGGTGAAGAGATGTTTCACGGTAACTAGATGTTCACTTAAATGATTGCCACGCGCAAAACATATAGCGTTCTTTGAGTTTGTAGGATTCGTGGACTTAAACCAGAAGAACTGCTTCGAATACGGGCATATTATTAGAACCTTGTGTCTGCTACAGCAGTTGCACCGACCCGCATTGAAAGGTAAAAACATTTCCGGTACAACAGTTGTACCCCCCGTAAGGAAAAGGTTAAAATATAATCTAGAGGAATTAAAAAGTTCGTTCTGATTTGCAATTCAGATAAACGAATATCCTATTTTTCTTAACTTAATCTTTTATGGGAACAATTTAAATAAGATCACTTTCTTTTCTTAAAGAAATCCTACGATTAGCATGAACAATTGATATGAAAAAATAATTCACCTCAAATGATTTCTTATCACTGACAATTAATTTATTTATCTAGTATAAAACTAGAAAATGGCTATGATTAAAATAGAATACTGTTGACAATGAAAAGAATCTGAAATTTACAGAACGACAGTTCCGCAAAAAGGTAATGATTTATTCTTATGATATTAAAATCTTGCCTGGCTACAGATATTTTTAATTAATCTTTGTTTTTCTCAAATTTGATTACTGTTCGCTTTTGATTTTAAATACTTTGCCTTACTTTAATCACGCCCAATAGCAGGCTACTTCCCTAAGCAAGACATTAAAAAAACTGAATAACAAGCCAACTTCTCAAAATCATCTGAAAATGCTTCAACACTCTTTCGCAATTTTTAATTTTTTCACAAAACTTAATTAATTATTTCTAAATTGTTGACATGTTTTCTTCTACGGATTGCTTGGATTCTTTGTTTATCTACCTCCGGATCCTCATGTTATTAAGTGTTATTTTTCGCTTAAGAATTAATTCCAACTAGTTAAATAATTAATTTCGAATGGGAATATATTCGTTTAATTTTAATTTACAATAATGAGAAGGGAGGAAAGGTTTCCAACATGGAAAGTATAACATCATTTGCTATAAAAGAAAGAGGTACAGATTTCTGAAATATTAACTTTTGCTCAGAATTCACGAGCGCTCCACCCCACTCAAATTCCATCACTCCTCTCCAATTCCGGTCGTGAACGGGGGAAACAGGTGGAAATTGGGAAGTGTTCTTGGAAGTTCTGATATTCATCTTGTTTGGATATTCAAGTGCTTTTGTGACCGTTATATTTTAATCTTTGAAATGTTTTAGTGTTTTATTTTGTTGATGATCGATTGCTTTTATATTTTCCCGTATCTTTGTGATCAGTACTAATAATTATAGTATTAAATTTTATATTAACTCTTTGATTAAATTCCATCCTTATTCTGAATGCAGTCTCTAAATTTTTTTTCTTAATATCCGGGAGATTTCTGGAAGTTCTCTCCCTGCCCACTTGGGCTGAGTGTTCCATGTTTCTCTGCTGCTGTCGGTATTGTTTTCCGCTGCCTTACCTAAATTTCCAAACTTTACACCCTTACTTGTTGGCCGGACTGGCACAGGTACTCTAGTCTACACTGTTATCATGAAAAAAAGTATACATGAATTCCTTTAAATAATTAAATGAAAATTTAATAAAAAAATTAAATATTTAGTTTTATAAAGTCTATGATAAAAATATTGTATGCAATTGAATTAAATTACAATATATATAGAACTGCAATACAATTTTTAAATTATATAGAATTATATTAGAATGTCGGCTAAGATGACGAATCAGGTTTTTCTCAAAAATCACGCTACATGACAACTCCTATAATGTATCATCAGAGATCTGAAACGATACTCACGCCATTCAAATGAATCCATCCCGTCATTTTTGTGATTCACAATACTCGGTAATGTGTTTTTGAGTAGTTCCAATGCAACATTTGGTTTGGGAGGTTAGCAAGTGATACCCTTAATGGAGTAAATACTTTAGATTTATACATGTGATATGGGTAAAGTGCTAATCAAACGTCTTCTATTATACAATTGTACACTTTTTTGTGTAACTAAGGAGGAGGATGTACAGAGGCTTTACGCTTGGATGTGATGAAAGATAGCACATTTCCAATTCCACATTTCCAACGAAAAACAATATAAATAACGCCATGTTAAATATTTGGTGTGTATAAATTGAAATTTTATTGTTCCATATTGTAAATCATGAATATCTTATTTTAATTTGTTTTACTATATTTGGG
>BGPR01030536.1:1586-18597 GCA_013235015.1 Araneus ventricosus
CTGCAGCAAAAAATGAAGAAACTATTACGGTAAAATTATCAGACTGGTTAGCATTACTTAAAGCTCATAAACTCTCTCTGGAAAAGGAAAAAACAAATGACAAAAAACAGGAATTTCTCAAACCGGCTCCTAAAAACAAGCGACCAAAGAAAGACCACACAAATTCTACGGGGAAAAACTCAAATGTGAAAACGAAATCAAACCCCAATAAAACAAAATCTCAAAACAAAGAGTCCGAGAGTGATCTGCAGACATCGGATAATTCTATAAGTGAAATGGAGCTTAGTGAGGAGGTTAATTTAGCCTCCTTTAAGTCTCCAACAATTATCGACTCCAATTTTAAATCCAAATTTTTTAAAAAACCCAAGTAATGGCACTAAAAATTGTTTCTTGGAACTGCCATGGCTTGCAAACTCATAAAGAAGACATCAAATCGACAATTAATAAATTTCGACCAATTTGCTTGGGTTTGCAGGAAACTTATCTGAAACCCAATTTGTCTGCTAAATTCAAAAACTATAGCACACGGAGAAATGACTTTCAGCAAGGTTCTCGAGCATCTGGAGGTGTGGCCTGCCTAACTTCATGCCAAATACCTTCCAAACCAATTCTTCTAAACACACAGTTACAAGCAGTAGCTATACAAATTCAACTAACTCGTCGAATAACAATATGCTACTTGTATCTCCCTCCCAGAGTTCATATTGAGAAGACACATCTTGATGAGCTAATTCGGCAACTCCCTAGCCCTTTTTTCTTGTTGGGCGATTTTAATGGCCATAACACTCTTTGGGGTAGTACCGACACAAATCCAAGAGGATGCCAAATTGAAACTCTTGTTGAGGACCACGGTCTGTGCCTCTTGAATGACAATAGTTATACACACTTTCATCAGGCTTCTCAAACATTTCATACAATTGACCTTGCCATATGTTCTCCTTCTCTGGTTCCATACTGGAAATTTTCAACCTGTACAAATCTTTTTAATAGTGATCATTTTCCAATCGTACTAACATATGTAAAAAATGACTTTCCATTCCCAAAACGACCAGTTAAATACATCTTTGAAAAAGCAGACTGGCCATTATTTGAGTCCTTGTGTCAATTAACTCCAAACATGGTCGACAAAGATTCAATAGATGTTGCAGTTAACACAATTACTGATTGTATAATCTCATCAGCTGATAACAGTATTCCCAAAACATCAGGGAACATTCCAAAGCTGTGCAAGCCATGGTGGAATACTGAATGCGACACTTGCCAAAAAACACTTGAAAAGGCTTGGTATAACTTCAGGAGATATCCCACCACTCACAACTTAATTAAATTTAAAAAGGCGAGAGCCACATTCCGTCAAATCAGAAGACGAAGTATGAACACAACATGGTGTTCCTATGTAAACTCCATCACTAGACAAGTTTCCTCGAAAATAGTTTGGGACAAAGTAAGAAAAATCTTCGGTTGTTATTCCGATACACAGAATATATCGTTTTTAAATTATAATGGACAGGTCATTTCAGATGCCAAAGAAATTGGAAATGTAATAGGTCAAACTCTGTCTGAAATATCAAGCGAATCTTCTTATCCAAATGATTTTATTGCTTTTAAGAAATGTGAAGAACAAAAATCAGTCGATTTTCTGCCTTCATATGCAGAAGATTATAACTCTACCTTTTCCTACCATGAACTGAAAGATGCGCTAAGGAAATCCAATCCAACATCACCTGGACCAGATCAAATTCATAATAACATGCTTAAACACCTTGGTGAATCTTCTTTACTAACAATTCTACTTTTGTTCAATAGAATCTGGCAAGAGAGGGTTTTCCCACTTTCCTGGCTAAAAGCTATTGTTGTACCCATCCCTAAACCAGGGAAGGACAAGCAAGCCCCGAATAATTATCGACCAATCGCTTTGACAAGCTGTCTTAGCAAGTTATTGGAACGCATGGTTAGTGCCCGACTGATGCATGTTTTGGAGAGGAGTAAATGGTTTATCCCTTCTCAAAGTGGATTTCGTAGAAGGCGAGGTACTATAGACAATTTATTGAAGCTGGAAACGGCCATTCGAGAAGCCTTCGTGCGCAAAAAGCACCTTGTGTCGATATTTTTCGACATCGAAAAAGCGTACGATCGCACATGGCGATATGGAATTTTAAAAGATCTGTCTGACATTGGTTTAAAAGGAAACTTGCCACTTTTTATTAAAAACTTTCTACAGACAAGAATCTTCCAAATTCGCATTGGTAACATTTTATCGGATAATTTTAATCAACAAGAAGGCGTCCCACAAGGAAGTGTTCTAAGTGTGTTATTGTTTATCATCAAAATTAATGGCATTGTGTCAAAACTTCCTGCATATGTCCATAGTACGCTTTTTGTAGATGACATACAAATTCACTGCGCTGGTGATGACATGGGCTTTATTCAAAGGCAATTACAAACGGCTATTAACAACATGACTGATTGGGCATCAAAAAATGGCTTTATTTTCTCGCCACAAAAAACAGTCTGTATGCATTTTTGTAGAAGGCGAGGATTACATCCAGATCCAGACTTCCAGTTAAATGGGTCACCTATTCCTATTGTGCAGGAGACTAAATTTTTAGGAATTATATTTGATACAAAACTAACATTTCGTTCACATATCAAACACTTAAAAACAAAATGCATCCGGACCTTAAACATCATGAAAGTCTTGTCGAGCACCTCTTGGGGTGCGGACAAAGTTTCGCTGATGAGGATCTATCGATCTCTTGTTCGTTCGAAGCTGGACTATGGAGTGCCAGTATATGGCTCTGCTGCCATGTCCACTTTAAAAATGTTAGACTCTGTCCATCACCAAGGACTTCGTATAGCTACTGGGGCATTTAGAACTACTCCAATTCCTAGTCTTCATGTCATAAGTGGTGAACCATCTTTAGAACTTCGACGCCACAGACTATCTCTCTCGTACTTTTATAAAATTAAGAGCGATGAGTCTCATCCTCAACATTACAAGGTTATAAACCCCATTTTTGGGTCTTTATTTTCAGTCAGACTATCTTTTACTCCAACTTTTGGCTTCAGAATTGGGGAAATCTTGAGGTACTTTGAAATTGAAGACTTCCCAGTGGTCTCAAATGTTGAAGATCCCCCTCCTTGGAAGGAGACGCAACTTGATTTTATTGACGATTTTTTACACTTTTTTAAACCAAGTACATCGGATATAGTATTTCAGCAACATTTCTATGACCACAGGCAACACTATTCTGATTATATCCCTATATACACCGATGGTTCGAAATCTGACAATCATGTCGGTTCGGCTGCTGTTTTTCCAGATTTCACAATCGCTGAGACACTTCACCCTTTCTGCTCTGTTTACACATCTGAACTCTATGCAATCTACTTAGGGCTTTTGAAAATTAGTACATTGAATTTTAAAAAAGCCATTATTTATACAGATTCTAGGAGTGGCATTAATGCTCTAAGGAGTGCTAAACATAATACGCATCCTTTAGTGATGCAATGCCTTCACCTCCATCATACACTCAAAAAATCCAAAATCAAATACTGTTGGATTCCTGGACATGTAGGAATTCCAGGAAATGAGCGTGCGGATAAGGCCGCAAAGAGTGCTAATGCATCTCGAGAAGCGTTTGTGCCTTTGATTGATGCCTTGCAGGCCCTTAAGCTATCTCAATATCGAGTATGGCAAAGAATCTGGGACGGGCAGTCAAACAATAAACTTTATAAAATACAGCCTTCAATCAAAGGTTTTGGAAACCTCACTATTAGGAAACACGATGTCATTTTGACAAGGCTAAGAGTAGGACATACATTTTTAACTCATCGCCACCTTTTACATTCTGATCCAGCCCCTATATGTAACGGGTGCAACTGCATTTTAAGTGTTGAGCATATTTTATGTCAGTGTAAAAACTTTTATTCTCAAAGACAAGCTCACTTTGGAGCACATATCATTGATTTAATTGACATCTTGGGGACCAATTCTGGCGTCAATGTTTTTACTTTTTTAAAGGAAGTACAATTTTTTAAATTCATTTAGTTCTCTCAATTACAATATTTTAAAATTTTTATGCGACTTGAAAACAACGAACGTTTGGCGCAGTATGGCCAAATTGGCCCTTGTGCCATTAAAACCACACCAACCAACCAATCATAAAGATCTACCCAATTCATCTCATGTTTTTGTTTGGCACGACGGAGTTCGCCGTAGCCTACAATCGCCATATCAAGGGCCCTACAAAGTTTTGTCGAAGTCAGACAAACTTTTTAAGTTGCTTATTAATGGAAAATCATCTTTTGTCAGTGTCGATCGACTGAAGCCAGCATTCCTCGCATCGGAAGACGAGCCACCGCCAGCAGTAGGTAAGAAGCACGAACCAGTAACAACAACCACTAGGTTTGGTAGAAAGGTTCGCTTTCGAATTGATCCAAAAAATCTACGTTGACACTGGAAGGGGTGTCCCTGTAGCGGTACTACAAAGTGAAACTAAAACCTGACTTTTGCCACGAGGTTCAAATCAAATTCACAGTGCCGCTTTGTGGTTATTTTTGATCTCGGAAAGTATGCAAATCAGCAACTCCTTCAGTCTATTTATAAACCAGCGAAGCAGAAGAATAAAACACTGCCGCCACCGGAGCGATGCTGACTTAATCTATAAGCGTGATTCACTAATCTTGAAATTGTACAAAGTCTTGTAAATATGTTGTAATTAAATTTTCTTTAACTTAAACCTTGTTTTCTTAGCTCTAGCATATTTTAAACCAGGCAGGCAAATTTGTAGGTTAGGTAATTGAAACCAACACTAACCCACATGTCTTTTTTCCCTTGCTTTTTGGGCGTGGAAGTGGCCATCAGATATGGCAGAAAAGGCAGTTGCGGTTCTATTGCTGGTGAATTTATCTCCTAGAAACTCTGAATATAATGTCAAGGTCCTTGTTTAGAATTTCTTGAAAATCCCGAACAAATGTAGACAACGAATGTGACAACTGCGCTGTATTCAAAGTGACAGACCAAGGGCACATCTTCCCTATTAGCACAAGATATTTTACGATCTCTCCACGATGTTGCTATGATATTCTGAATGCTACATAGCACCGTTAAATTATCGTATGAATATCGTAGAGCATTTTGTGCTAATAAGGTTCTTTATGTAATAGCAAACAACTTGAAGTTTGCAGAGCGAACACTGAAAACTAGTTGAAGCAACAATGAGTCTTGCTATATAGCATTAGTCCAGAAGCTGGAATAAGATTCCAGCTCTTCTCTCTTTTGCCTTTGTTATATATTTTTTCTCATTATCGAATATTCACTGACAGCATTTCCTCTGTGCCTGGTTTTGAAGGCTGAGAAATACAACTATAGTTATTCATCAGCATATTTAGTGCTGGTAGCACGTGAAGATGCAAATCTTGATTCAGCTTTACCTGCAACAGTAATACGGAAATAGTAAAATACAACAAATGTCTCTGTCCACGCTTTGTTACGCAGCTATTTAGCGAGTTGATTTTAAACCATCCTCTAAATATGTAGGACTCCCTTCATGACTATAATTTTGTCTACACCGTGTGTATTTGTGAAACGCTTTTAAACCTGTTTCGCTATGGTGTAAACTTGCTGATCTACAATGACTACCTGTGCTTCGTCATTATTTAGCTTAAATGTTACAGCGAGGTTACATTCATTAGATGTTTAACTGCAACTCGACTCTTAATTAAAAAAGAGGAAACAACGTAAACTAACTCCTAATTGTTGTAGCCTGCAATACGAATTCGAATGAAAGTCAGGAAATAAGATCGGCTGATGTTCCTCTTCACATAATTATCTACTATTAATGATTATCATAGCTGTATCGAGCCAGATATTTGGAATGAATGAAATTTCTCATAGGAAGTTAAAGAAACTATACATAATGACAGATACTCAATTATCAATCCAAAAATAAAATATTGGTGTAGGATATCGGCAGGTGGTTGTTTATGACTCTGCCTCCTTCTACAATATAAAATTGCTCAGTTACCTGAATGACAGCTTCAGCATTCGGATGTCCTATTTAAAATTCTGTATCATTAGGGCATCAAAATTTAATGGTATGCAAATTAATTAACTTAGAACGAGAATAGAACTTAGAAAAAAATTGGGCATCGGTGGTCGGGTGGTAAAATCTCGGCCTCGGAACCAGGCTTGAAACCCGATTCCATCGAAGAATCGTCGCGTATGTGGGCGTAGCGCACGTTAAATCTGACACCAAGTGTCGAAAGACTTCCCGCTGCTCTAGCGGAGAAATTTGGAGAGAAGGAAACTGCCTTAGGTGTCGTCCTCGTCGTCTGACTACGGGTCAAAATTATACGAGGTCCATCCCGAAATTACCCTCGCTTTGCTTCAGGATAGGACTTAAATATGCGAAACTAATCTCGAAAACAATTTTTCACTTGATCATCATTTTGATGACTTAATTACCGATCATCGATATTAAAAAAATGAGTCGCATATTGTCCTGCTATATTCACAATCACTCCATTTAACCATGTGGATCAGATTATAAAAAAAATTTAATAGACTGCAAGATAGATAATTGTAAACGAGAACGGAATTTTGAAAAAAAATAAATGTCCATCATTTTGATGATGCCATTACTTACCAAAAAGGACTTTAAAACTTGGGGTCTCGGGTGTTTTATATTCCGTAAATGGAATAGTAATTATACCTAAAAGGAGATTATATTTTTTGAGTTTACGGACTACACTAGTTAAATATTATCAAAAGTGAAAACCAAGCTTCAACGCCGTTTGGAGAATTTCGATTATTAACCTAATTAGATTTTTGAATTTACAATCTTCAAAATAAATTCCAATTTTTAATACTCTTTTGAATATTTGAAGCACCTGTTTTGCGCCGTCACGAACATGTGACAATCTCGGCTCAATGACAATTAAATCTCATGCTCATGATAGATACCACAAAGTTTCTCTATCTAATTTTGTCTATGAATTCTATGGAGGTCAAGGGACTCGTTGAGGGGGTCGGTTGTCAGTTTCAGTCAGTTTCTTTATACCTAATGAAATTTAAGAATAGAGGATCCTTATAAAAAAAGTTTAGTGTAATTTAAATTTAATACATTCACAAGTTCTTATTATTTTGCTTTCGCTATTATTACAGGAAATTAATTTCTAATTCGGAATTTTTAAAATCTAGAATTTTTTTTCACTTTTTTAATAAATAAAAATAATTTAACAGGTTAATATTAGTTTATTCCATTCCAATATGTAGTGTAAATGTCATTTTCCTTCCATACACCTCTCTCGATAATTCTCTTGTACCTTTTTCCTTCATTCAATCAAAATGAAAATAAAAGAATTAGCAAAAAAAAATATGAACTGTATCGAATTTTCACCTGATTGTTATGCAAACTTGTGAATTTATTTTAAATGATGAATTTTTCGAGTTCCTCTTCGTACACCAATCATGAAATTAACCACTTAACAGTTTTGCCCGAACACCGTTCGGGCACTGCTAAAGGGGACTTTCTTGATTTGCACGAACACCTTTCGGGCGCTGCTAAATGGGACTTTGACCAAACGCCTCTCGCGCAGGTCTTTACTTAGCAATGTTGCTAATACTTGGCTCTAGCAGTCTAAATAAAGTTGGATATCAAAACAAGCATAAATCAGTTTTTAGGTCAGGTTTTATTGATTTTTGGGTTTTTTTTTCTGAGTTCAAATGTTTGTTCAGATAAAAGTCAACTTTAAGTAAAAAATGCCCTTTTTTCTCCTGCAATTAAAAATTAGTAAAAATAAATAAAATCAATACTTGTGTAACTCTTTTGATTGCTGACTTGAATTTATAAAATCAGTTTGAATACAAAATTGCTTTTAAAAAATGTGCTTCATTTTGGATACAATATGGCAGAAAAAAGAAACTTCTAAGTTGTTAAAGGAAAAAAACATAAATTATATTTTATCTAAGGTTAAATATTTAATATCCTACATCAGCGAAGCGAAAGAAACCTCTTCAAAAACTTTATCTTTTTTAAGTGATTAAAAAAACCTGAATGTTGTGTTAGAGAAATATTTCCCATAGAGAGTGCCATATTTTAGAAGCTTTTGTAGGGGTCGCGTAGAACTTATCGTATTTTGGGTTCTTTTTCCTTACATTATCGCAAATGTTAGAGCAGGTCACGATTCATACTTCAGTTCTTGATGTCTCTGGTATATCCCAAATTTTGAAAAGAAATCACGTTTCAGTTTTCCGCACTCTTTCTCATTTCAGAATTCGGAAAGAGAAGCCTATTTTTGAATGATTCAAAATCTTCGCTCTTTTTTGTATTTTTTTTTGGGAGGGGGGGTCCGAGGCGGAGTGGGTGTTGTGCACTACACTAGCGGGAGGACTTTTGGTCAATACGTATAATTTAATATGCAATCAGCCCCATACACTGCGGATCTTCAGTGGAATCAGGTTTCGAACCCGGGACCCTCTGAACCCGAAATCTTACTACTAGGCCACCGCGGCAGTAAAATATTGTTAAATATGCCACATTCTTGATGTTTTAATGCAAGTTACATTAATAGGGTTTTGATATATAAAATAATAAATTTTTTTTCCTTCTTTGGTGGAGTCAAAAAATGAACCTTAAACTAATTACTCGTAGATAATTACAAAACGCGGACACATTATGTATTTAGACTTCTGAAGGCATGGATGTCTGAATTAAGAGAAAAAAAGTTAATGTCTATAACCACAGAAGGGAAGGAAAAATCACTGAGAGTAATTTTAGCTCTGTTACATAGCGAAATAGAGATGTATTTGAATTCAATGTTTCTAAAAGAGATTATTCAAATTGTACGTATTACAAACAGTTGTATAGCCTTTTCAACTATCGCTGAATACAAATATTTGTTTCTTTCACTGACGGTAGCTTCCAAATCCTCTCTATTTGTGACTTTTGGAACTCATTTCCTTTATTATTCCATTTTTTATTGAGGAATTCATTTCAGCTATCATTAAAAGTCTAAATAAAAGCAATTATTCGCATTCCGTTCATTAGTTTTAGCTGCATAGGCTCCAAATACGGAACGAATTTTAAAGAACCACCCAACTTTTACTACATTAGGAAATGAAGTTATCAAATTAGGTTTACTTGAGGAAGATAAATTTTGCACTTGCATTGTAATGTAATAGTACTATTTATACATTTGCTAAATTATTTTCTGATTCATAACCGTAGTAAAATGTTTGTTTAATTAATTTATCTGGTTAATTAATCTATTCATTTAATTTTAAATTTTGGATTCCTTATAGTTTTCGAAGGCACTTATAGAGAGAATACAACATTCCTTATATTTTTCAAAGAATTTATAGTCAACTTATTTCGACTTAGTCCGTAGTTAATAAAACATAGTATTAGGCCTTTGGTGTGGAATGCGAAAAATAAATTTAATAAAATATCATTAATGCAAAAGGAGTGCTTTAAATATTTAATATCACAATATATAATATAATGTACCTAAAAGCAAATATTGAAATTGTTATGAGATTTTCAAAATATCATGCGTCACAATAATGTAAGAAACAAATTATACAGTATTCTGAGTTATGCTTTAAAATTTTGTGAGTTAAATTATTACTGTTGCTGTTAAAAACATGTCATAATTAAAATATATTTCATATTTAATTGAATTTCTACTTTCGAAAACATTTGACTCGAATTTAAGTTTTCCCCTTTCACAGATTTTTCTATGCCACATCTGACAAATTTGGTTCGATGACATTTACTCGAGGCATCCTAGAGACGGACGTTTGAATTGACTTTGTGCTTTGCAGATCATTCCTAATTATTTTAGAATTTGTGTTCAGAATTAATAATTCTGTCGGGTTTCAAAGCACTATCACTGGTTAGAACAGCCGATTAAAACCCTTTCCCTCTGAACACGCATTTTCAATTAAGTACATCACAGAAATTCAGATGGAAAATTCAAAATAGTTAATAACAACGAACATGTTACATCGATAGTTGAGCAGCTAGCTGAAGGATTAAACTAGAAACACTGCAGTGAACTATCGGAAAGTAGTTTCAAATGCAACTATTAAATATTACACTCATTTGTCACTTTCACGACAAGATTGATAGGGCTTTGCAGACTGTCCTGGTTTGGTTTGGATTATGTTATAAATTAAAATTTATACTTGTTAATTTTCAGTTGAACTGTCGTGTATTTCTATTGTATGCCATGTCATTGAGACATGTTGTGTGTTGAATAGAGTTTAAGGAAATATGAATTTTGGACACTCTTATAATCGTAACGGAACAAATATTTTTATCACGTACTTTTAAAATTTAAAAAATAATTTAAATCGTGTCTAAGTACATAACATAACACCACTCCATGCTCCTGCAACTATAACCATAAGGTTATTTAAGCAGTGTCGCGGTCATGAAGTGGAAGAAAAATCTCAACACCCGTGGGGGTAATCTCTCTTGAAACTTGACAATTCTCTATACCGCTGCCTAATTAAAAACGCAACAAGTTTACAAATATTTACAGGAGCATTAGGAAAGATTGCTATTGTGCTATAGATTATAAAAATATTTTGGTAACACAGAGTAAAATAAAAATTTGAAAAAACACAAAATTACACAGTTATACATGAAATAACTGGACAATAATAAAAACTAAATGCAATGGAAAAATTAAGCGAAGAGTAAAAAACACATTGAAAAACAAAAAATAAAAGGAAATATATGAAAAACAAATTAATACAATAATAAAAATAACATAAAAATGTACACAAAACAGAGAGATGGGCCGAGCATTGTTTTAATAAGTTCGATTTTGAAGAAGAGTCATGATGGAACTCTATTTGAAATAGGAGAAACACGGTGGATTTTTGAAGAGTCGTGAAAGAACGACTAAAGCAGTTCTGAGTTCATTAGGGGATGATGGACTGAAGAGGAGGAGAAGTCGAATGTTGAATTGGTGAAACGAGACCTTCCATCTCCAAAGAAAAGGATAGAGAGGTAAAGACGCAGGATGGATAGTTGAAGTTTGGTTGGTTTTAAATTCCCTCATCGCAGGAGAAAGAGGATTTTCGGATACAGAAGTTGCTATTTATGAAAATGTTGGTCAAGATTGTGGGAATGGGACGAAAGCATTGGACTCAACTGAGAGAAGAATATTGAAGGAAATTAAAAACAATTAATTGGGATCTGAAAGAAGAAAAAGAATTTTTTATATTAAATTAAATTCGGTAAAAGTAAATTACTATTTAGCATGAGTGCATAATACAGGGTCCTCAAAAGTGTTTGGACCCATTTCAAAAATGAATTAAAAATCCCAATAGTATAAGCAAACTTTTTAAAATAAGGGAGTAGTTCAAAAAGCATTTTCTTCAGATATGTAAAGCGCCCGTACGACGCTCTAAATCTGCAGCAGTGAGAGATTCCCAACGCAAGTGTCAAAAGCAGCAGAAGTTATGTCTCTGTTTCCACTAGAGCCTATCATTTGTAACAGTTTAAAGAATTACTCGGTTAGAGTACCGAAATTGTCGGTCTCCAAACATTTCCTTATCCCTTAAATTGCTTAAAATAACGTTTGTTGGAGTTCTTACTTGAAGACTGACAATTTCGATACTGTACGACAAAACATCTTTGAACTGTTACAATTGATTTGCTTCTTTGGAACCAAAGATGTGCTAGACGTGCCTTCTGCTGCACGGTAGCTATTTTGACAATTGAGTTGAGAATCTCCCGCTGCAGCAGATTAATTGCTCCGTATTGGCGTGTTACCTAACTTAAATAAAAAAAATTTTGAGCTAGTCTCTCACTTAAAAAACAAAGTTAACACACTCCATAATATGGCTTTTTTTATTAATTTTTGAAATAGTTTCAATAATTTATAACCACCCTGTAATTCGGGACAAATTATCGTAATTAAAAAAAAAGGAAATATTATCAATTCTTTCTAAACCTTACTTTCCGCAAAAAATATTATTGAAGTGACATATCCCACGAGTAAATTTTTGAAGGTTGTTTGTGCAGAAGGGAATTTTAAAATCATTTCTCATCTCGTTTGCAAGATGAATGATGCACGATTAACATTCTGAAAGATTCGTGATAGAAGTTTGGATGAAAAGCCACAAGCGCAACTTTAATACTTTGTTTCCCCTTCTATCAAGAAATATAGCTTTCAATTGACTTTTTTAAAATTGAGACCCAATTTTATGAATTTTCAAACAATATATGTTCACAAATGTGATCACATTTTAGGGGTATCTAAAAAATTACTGGTATCTATATTGTTTCTAGTCGCTAATTTATAAAGACTACTTGCTTATGGTAGGAAATGATTTCATTTCTTTCTGTGTGGTAGATACATAGCTTACTTAGCTAAGCATTTAAAAGGAAGGTAGAGGATACTACTTCTTAATAATTATATAGAAATATTCACTACAAATTTGTTATTGAAGCATAAAAAATATAAATTAATCAAGGGACAACTTGATTGAAAACAATATTGTTGCAAAACAATGAATGATGCGATAAGAAAAAATTAATTTATAATAACAGGAAAACCTCAATGAGAGGTTTTCAAAACATATCAGATGATTTATCTGAAATCAGTATCAATCAATACTCTTTCATTAAGGATTGAATATCTAAAAAAAAAAATTAATAGAAGCAACTTAATTGGTGTGCGCAAGTGCTACAACATCCAGGAAACAATTGCGAAGTTCAAAGATATAAATACGAATTAAAGGAAGTTTTAATTGTGAAAGACTTAAAAATACAAAAATAATAACAAACAACTATAATGAGTAAGAATCCAGTCGATGACTTCAACAGAGGCCCTTCATCCATGCAGATTCAAACCAGAATCGGTTTTCTGTAGAGAAAAAAGACTTTAAGGTCTGAATTTATTATAACTTTCCTCTAAGGCCTGAACCTATCCCGGAATATATTGGAAAGAAAAAATTTGTCCACAAAGAAGAAATTATAAACAGTCTTTTAAACAAAGTATGAAAAGAAGGGTTTAAAATCTTATCTGTTACTAAAGCTGTAGAGTAGAAGAAAAGAAAGATCCACAGCTTTATCTTCATCAGATCTTTCGGGAGATATTCGAAAAAATTCTATATGCCTAACTTAAGCTTAAATTTGGTCAGACACAAGCGAATGCATCAGCCGTTCCACAGACAGTTGATAATGCAGATTTTTTGGAAAATCCTCCGAAAGGCTGGATGAATTTTCCTCGAACATATAAAGAATAGGTTTTAATTCACAATTGATATTGAGGATTCGGTCGAGAGAACATATAGGGGAGCAAACAGAAATTAATGAATTCGAAAAGAGATTTTAGTTCGCTGCGCTTCACAGAAAGCTGATAATGGTTTGCAACTTTCATCAATTCTTTTGCGAGTTGTGTGCAATATTTACATACATTTTCGTAAAAATAGCACTAATATTCGGGAAGATATAGAGGTTTCTTTAAAAAATCCCAAATTCTTCTGCATGTTTTTTGCTTAAAACTTGCAGAATTGTCCTTGGAATAAAACGGAACTTAGAAAAGATTTCACATTATGCTAGAGAAGCATTATATTAAAATTGCAAATAAATGTATTGATAAAAAAAGAAGATATAAGCATTTGTTGTAAATATTTTTACTGCGCATGCCCGAAAGTTAGAGTAATTTTTCCTTCACAACTTGAAAGCCTGATATATATATAAGGCAACTTATATAAAATTTCCAGTTCAATACCGTTAATATTCATAAACGTATCGACATTTTGCCCAGCGCGGGTTTAAGTTTAATGCCATCTGCTGCCTCCAGATGGCGTTTGTGCACCCATGTTCCTATGTGAATTTGGTTGCTTATGATATGCCTGATTTACCCTTAAGGTTTGAGCACATTTTTTAAATCACCCTGTATATATATAATAAAAAATTAGATTTATAAAAATATAAGAATTTAGATTATTAATTTATTACATAATTTAACTGGTTTTGAGATTTCAATGTAGGTGCCATACAAATTTATTAATATTAAAATAAGCTAAATTATTTGGTTAATTTAAGTTGAATCAAAGTTAGAAATCTAGTTTTGGCAATCTGTGATGTCAAACTAAGTAGCGGTTTATATTGAAATGAGGATTACAGGTAAAGGATAAGTAAATACATTGATTCTATAATTCATAGTGAATAAGAATGGATATTTTATTGAATGATGTATTTATTGTTTTTAGTGCTATATAATAGTGCAATATATTGATGTATTTCATAGATTTAATTTAAGTACTTTCCATATTATGATATTTTGTTAGTGATTCTGTATGATTTTTTATTCTAAATTCTTTCATTTTAGGGTAAATTACCATTTCTGTTTTTTCAACAACTTTAGTAACAGGGATGGCTTGTACAGCAAAATTGATTTAACCTGGCTAAACTTGCCCACAGCCAAGCTACTAATTTAATTGTTGAAAACTCCAAATATATGGATTTCCTTTTTTCAATAGTTTTGATTGTAAGAGAGTTCATTTACATGTTTAAACTTACCATTTGCTCTTAGTATCTATAGTATTTTCAATTTTTTAGATTATATTTTAGATTTGATTTATTAAAAATTAAGTTTTTTCATAGATAAGTTAGAGTTTTTCCACATGTTATAAGATGCATGTATTAAGAACTATTACTTATAGGATCAAAATTAAAACTTGTTTTATTAATAAACTTTTTGTTCTCGCGTTGCATTTTTGATAAGAATTGTTTATTTTGTTTTGATTGTTTATTGCACTTTTGTTTATAGGATAATAATTTAAATTTACAATTAATAAAGTTTTAGTTTTTGAATTGCATTTTGATATGTCTTGTTTATTTCGTTGTGTATGTTATAGAAAAATGTTTGAATTATACGAAATTTCCGATTCCTGATGTTTGGATTACCATGGTTCGACTACAATTGCAAAAGTTCTATACACATGTAGTGATTATTTTTTACGATATAAGTAACTTAAATTACATTTCTTATGGTACACATAAATCAAATGGAACTTAGAGTGGAAACATGGCGAGATTTCATCAGCAACACTAGCAGAAGGATTGCACCCAGTTAATTCAGTGTCCTTTTAGCTTAGCTAATTTTACCTTGAAATCAGGGGCTGGTCACCGGACGCTTCACAGACCCGCTGGAAGTATCAAGACACTAACTTTCTTTTTGGGAAAATGAGAGGACAACTGTTGATGTTCGATGTTTTTAGATTTGTCTGTTGTCTGTAACTTGAAGTGAGAAAAATACATATGAAAGCGAATTCATTGCACGTAATCATATTTCTTTCTTTGTAATATATTGATATCTTTATCTTTTATCTTGACTTCTTTAACAGTACAACAGTAAAAACAGATATTTTTGGTGTGTTTAAAAATATCTTAATTCTACAAATTAATTTTTGCATGACTTTTCAAAAAATTCAGAACTTTCTTGTTAACAGTAGCGAATTTGTAAATCAGAGAATGTCACGCGCTGTATATCAATAGTATTGATTTATTAAAATTTAAAGCCATAAAATATATTTAATTAAATGTATCTTTCCAATCGTATTAATTTTAAAAGTCAACATTTCAGTCATATCGGCGCATTGATATTTTTCAAGTAGAAAGTGAAAAAACCAAGGACTTTTGTGTTCAATTTCGAAGGGAAACCACATCATGAGTAGTAATTAATTTAAGCAACATATTTTCCGCATTATCTTGACAACAGTTCTTTAGAAGTGTCAGAAATTTTTTCATGCTATTTTTGAACTTCACGAAAAAAAGGATAACAGAAAAGAAAAACAAAGGAAACTATTTCCTAAAGAGTGAGAGCGTTTCTTTTTAAGAAAATTTCATTTACAACAGACAAAAGAAAATAAAGATATAAATAAGAATCCAGCCGTCGAGTCAATAATTTCTTTTGTGTATTCATCTGGAAAAAACGATGTCATTTAATTCTCCAGATTCAATTTTTCTCCGATCATTTTTAACTAACTGAAGCTCATTGTTCCTCAAATAAAATAGTAAAACCGCATGCTAATTGTGAAAATGAAAGATTGAATTGACATGTTTTAACATTATTTTTTCTTTTCCAAGTACATCTTTTTGTAAGATATAAAATCGTTTCTACATGATGGCAAATATTTAAAAGCCTTACAACTTCCAAGTGTCCCTCATAATTCATAATTATTTCGTAAATTTACTCAGATGCATTTTTAAGTTTGATTTATTTTCATTACATTTTCCGTATAAAGCATTCAGTTAAGAGGCAAAATGTCTTGTTGAAAAAGAAGTCTAATTTTCAAAAGAAAGCAAATGTTTCTTTATACATTATTGGAACTATGAGATATTATAACAAAAGATGCATTTTGAATTTTCAATTATTTTTAGCTGTATTTTATCTCTTGTGGCTTAAAAGATAAAGCAAATAGCACTGCTCTGCATGAAAATCGGCCCCGTCACCATTCCTGCACATTCTTATGTAAAATGACCTCCTGAAACCGAATATGGGGGGCGGGTGGGGGGCGGGGCCGCCGGGTGCGCCGGGGGCCCCCCCCCCCATTTTTATCACTGTTCGGTAATTTTATGGCCATGAATTTAATTTGGAGGGGAGAAAGGAATATTTTAACCGTTATATGTCTTTTGAGGGGCTTTAGAGGTGAAATGTTAGAAAATATGAACATTTGTAGAAGGGGGGATCTGGGGGGAATTTGATCCCTTAAATTTAAAAAAAATCAATAAAAAATAATCAGTTTTTCTGGCTTTTTTGCAATTTTTTCACTTATTTTCTGCTTATTCCAGCTTCCAGCCCCCCCCCCTCCTTTCCTCACCCAAACACCCCAAATAATAAAAATATATTACAACAATTTTGGCTAAAAGCGGGTGAGGGGAGAGGTCCTTAAGCCCTCACAAGAAAGTTTGAAAGATTCACTGTACAACGTTCCCGCTCTTTATTTTTATCACTGTTCGGTAATTTTACGGCCATG
>BGPR01030537.1:0-18597 GCA_013235015.1 Araneus ventricosus
GACATGTCAATATACATAAAATATTTTGAATGCTTTCTCTTCACAAAAGTGCCGGAACAGCAAAAATAGAGTGAAAAAAGATAAAAATGTAATCTCTAAACTTCAAAGCTCGTTTTCTGAAATTCGCTTAATTGTCACTTAACATGTTCATCCACTCAGCTCTTCATATGTGTTATTATGACATTGTAGAAACGCCCATGGATTTTCATCGTTTGGGTGATACTCGTAGACTATGAAATATTGTTTTATTTTGTTCTGTATGGGAAAAGATTTTAGGTACAATTTCTTGCACATACAGTAGAAATCCAGAAATCAAAACTTCAGGAATCCGAAATTCCGGATATTCCGAACATCTTTTTTTAATTTTCTGAAAACGTTTTACTGCAAATGGAAGGGGAAATAACAATTACGAATCAGAAACAAGCTAATGCTTATTTCTAAGTTAAAATAAGTATTCGAATCGGTCTTTAAGAATAAATATAGCACCTTAATTGGGAAAAACGAACTCAGACATCTTCTTTTTACCCTCAACTTGTTTGCCACTGTACCGTGCGATTCGCCACTTGCTCTAGCTTCACAGAGCACCAGGAGTCAATACTCTACTACATTTGGTATTTCCCGGATACTCCGAATTCTCTGGAATCCGAACAAAGGTCAGCCCCAATTAGTTTGGATTCCCGGGGTTCTACGGTATTAAAATCTTGCCAAGATTCTTTACATTCTATTAATTATTCTCTCAAACTGTTCCCACACCTGTTAATATGAAATATTTCGGTTCAAATTTAATACTTGAAGGTTTAAATGAAAAGTCATTGTCTTCATTGAACTGTCTTGTTGATCATCTCGAACTTCCCACTGTAAGAAAAGAAAATATATATACAGCAATTTTCAGAACTTAAACTTCTCAAAAAAAAGCTAAAACTTAGCAATGATTTGGTTTTAAAGTTTAGAAATCAAAACGGTGAATAACATTGGGAAATTATGCATTGAAGCATAAACTTATTTGTAATAAATTTTTAAAGCGTTTCTCATGCAGAACAAAACACCACTCCATGTCCCTGCGCCTGGAATCATTCATTGAGATCCCTGATCAGTTGGACGGGGGAGGAGTGAAAAAAAAACGAATGTTATGAAGAATTCGCATTGGATTACAAGTTCATCCATAACATAAAATAAGTTATGCAGTATGGAGAATAGCTTTGAAAATAAAAAAGTACAGAAATGAAGGAAAAAAGGCAAAAAGAATATATATACATAAAATAATAAAGCAACAAAAAATATGCAAACAAAAAGAGCAATGGGTAATAAAAGCAGCACAAAAATAATACATACACAGAAAACAAAGGAATATAAGAAAGAGACAAAGAATATAAGCTCAGCAAAAGATGAACATGCTATGCACAGAATATAAATGAATATTAAACATAACAAAAAGAACACAAAACATACAAAAATGTTTTTAAAAATGTAGTAATAATGTTAATGATAATGATTTGAAAATAGAAGTAATAGTAATAAATTGATTGGATTTCTAATCAAAAAGTTTTAAAAACTGTTATAAATGTAACAGAATTCGTTCCTTTTTATACATACGAAAGCCAATCATCACTATCTATAGAGATTAATGACTGCATAATTTTTTTTATTTACTATTAGAATGCATTGTTTGAAAAAGTGCTCATATATCTTTGAACCAAACGAATTGTTATTTACACGCGTGACTTTATTTGCATAATAGTATGCAACGTTTTAAAAGTAGAAAGTAAGCCCATTAGCTTGCGAAAATAGTAGGATTCAGCAGAAAATGGACTTGCTTCCAACCTGCGGAAATCGCGGAATATGCACTCAGAGGGTTAAGATGGATCTTCGATAATTAGGCCTACGCTGTGAGATTAAATATCAGACAGAACATTCGACTCTTTTTTCTATTTTATTATCCAGCTAAAAAGAATTTTGCAGCTGTCTAATTCCTTATTAAAGAATCACCAGGCCTGTTGAAAGCTTTTAAATTGTAAAGTATCGGAACACGTTAGATGTTTTAAAATTATATAATATAGAATCGTCATAATATTTTTTAAATTTGAATTTATTAAGTATTAATAATAGAGTGTCAGTTTTGTGAAGAAATTAATATAATTGTACGAAAATCTTAAATTATTTCAGTTTTTAGTGCATGTTTTTAGAAATTTCAAACATGCCAGAGGTAAAACTTTTTTACTAATAAAATTACTAACCAATAATAAACTACATACCAAACCTACTATACTATATACCAGAGTTTCTCAAACTGTGTTCCGCGAAAAGGTAGGACATGTTTAAAATTAAATATTTTTAATAAACATATTTTAAAATTGAAAATATTTTTCACGAAAAAAAAATAGAACAAAATATTTGAATATTATGACCTTTTCTCTCTCGGTGGTAACAAAAAATCGAGTATAAATCATTTATCATCTATCAGGTGAAACATTGACTATATAAAAAGGTAGTCGGCATTCAATGTGTCAGTTTCTCGTCCACCAGTTGACAAAACAAATTTACGTCAAAAGGCAACACCAGACAACACGGAGTCATACAGAGGCTAGACTCACTGTCTCCGCTTTTGCAGAAACAATTAGCTTCGACGCCTTTCTAGAAGTATCGGAAAATTTTTTATTGCATATAAAACTGGTTGCTTACACACTTCTCAAATCAGTTGCATTTTAGTCAACATTAAGTCGAGAATCGACAAATTTTAAAGTTCATTATATGTAATTTATTATTTCTGTAGCTTCTCAGAATTTTCGTTTCGATGACAAAATATCTGTCTTGTGGAGGTTTCTTCAAATACGAAATTAATGACGGGGAATAACATCGATTTTCTTTCAATGGATCTACTGGAGACGGGGTCCTTAAGAAACATCAAAACTTTCGCCAAGCCAATTGGAATAGACGTGAAAGCATCAACATCTAAGAAGTATGTACTCGTTTTATTTTTTTTATTTTTCCTGTATCAGAATGGTTAGACGCAATACGATATTTTAAAACCTTGAAAAATTAGAATCCCTAAAAATAAAATTTTGCTATTCACATATAAGATTTTGCATTATAGAATGTTTTTAAAGTTTTACACTTTTACTGTATTTTCTTTTAACCCCCCCCCCCCCCAATGAATGTTTTTAGATGCAATATCTTATTTAAACTTTTTACCGAATTTATGCTGTTGTTATATACTGCTAATTTTCATATTACTCTCTAATTTCTGTGCGGAAGAAGATAGAGGTCTTACTACTGCTGTACAAGCTGGTTTTTCGGATGAATCATTGACTACGGATGCAACAGAACTTCTTGATCTTGAACTATCGAACACGTTGCATAGCTCTACTTCCTTGGATACAAGTTCCACAATTAAAAACTTTAAAACGAAAGTATCATGATTATTATTTGTATAATGGGTTCACTGAGACCACTGATAATAAACCTCAGCGCGTAATTTGTGGCAAAGTCTTGCCGAACAGTTCAATGTTTCCAGCAAAACTGCCTCGTCATTTTGAGGGGGTCCATCTAGAATGCACGGATAAACCAACTGATTTTTTCAGAAGGAAGTATATTGAACTCAGGAAAGTCCAGAAATGTATATCGTATCATTCAAAAACTGTCAACGAAAAGGCTTTGATGGCATCTTAATTAGTTACCGAATTGCTTAAGCTGGCGAAACTCATACTGTTGCTGAAAACCTTATCAAGCCTTGTGTAAAAGACATTATCGGAAAAGGATGCAAAAGTGATAGATAAAGGACACAATCTCGCGACGAATCTGTGACTTAGCAGAGAATGTGAAAGCTACTTTAAATTCTCGTATAAAATCCACTCAGTTTTCGCTTCAGATGGATGAATCAACCGATGTTTCTGGTTTTGCAATATTAATGGTAATTGTGCGTCATCCATATATGTACTCTTTTCATGAGGATCTACTTCTCTGCAAGCCATTACTGACTACCACAACTGGCACTGAAATATTTAAATTATTAGATGAATTTTTCGAGAAGAATAGCATTCTATGGGATAACAGTGTTGATGTGTGCAAAGATGGAGCGAAATCTATGACTGGTAAGGTGTCTGGTGCAATCGCAAAAATGAAAGAAAAGCCAAGGGGTGCAGCAGTAGTCACTGCATACGTCATCGACATGCTCTTACAATGAAGAAAATGCCACCTTATATAAGGAAGTACCGGCTGAAACTGTTAAAATAATAAATTTTATAAAATCACGACCTAAGAATAACAGGTTGTTCAAAATCTTATGTGATGACGTGGGAATTTGCTTACGTCTTTACTTCTTCACACAGAAAAAAGGTGGCTGTCCCGTGGTAAAAAGTTTAATCTTCTCTTTGAACTAAGGAATGAAGTCGGAATCTTCCTGAGAGGCAATGATTTTGCTTTGGAAGAGAAGTTGTGTGATGAACGTTGGCTAATGAAATTGACGTATTTGCAGATATTTTTTAAAAATTAATTATTTATGTTTCTCACTTCAATGAAAAGCAGTAACTGTTTTTGATGCTACTGATAAAATGGAAGAATTTAAAAAGAAACTGAAGATTGGATAGAGTCAATCAAAACCAGAATCGTCGATTGTTTTCCTCTAACAAAAGGATTTGGATAAGAACTCGAATCGGGTATTCCTGCGGATATCTTAAACGAATTTGAAGTTCATCTTTTGCGTTTGTTTGATACTTTCAACTCTTATTTTCCAAAAAGATTGCATTAAAACATAAAAGAAAACGTTAGGGTTATAGAGCCACATTCTATATCCAAAACACCATCCTCTATGACATCGTAGGAATAAGTAAATGCTTGCATGATTTGATATCAGATATAGCGATAACATCAAAGTTTAAAACTGAGAAATCAATCTTAGATTTTTGTTGTACGCTAAAAGATGAATTTAAATCCCCTTAGATAAAGCGAAACTTATTCTCCTGCTCTTCGCAACCACTTATTTAGTCAAGACAGGATAGAACAAAATGCAGAGCAAGACATTCAGTTACAACTATCCAAAATTCAGCCAGATATAATCTCATTGTGCAAATCAAAAAGGTCGCATCCTTCTCATTAAATTTCTGTTTCACGAAACCAAGTAAAAATTTGTAAGAAATGTAATAATGGCAAATTAGTAAAGTAACAAATTGTGGATCTGCAATATTTGCCCTGAATTTATTTCCAACTTTTTTTTCATGTGTGTTAATTAGTGCAGAAAAAATTAATTGCTGAAATCTAATATCGTGCAAGCTTAGATGACGAAACTACTTGTATCATCAATGTTATATATTGTCTTTCTATTTACTAAATACAGTATATAGCTGCGAGAAAAATTTTAGTGCTCCGCATGGAATTTCCAATTTCAAAGGGGCTCCATGATTGAAAAAGTTTGAGAACCGTTGCTATATACTATAGACAACATTAAGTACTAGGATTTTAAAATTATGAATAAAGAATAAAGTTATGCAATTAAAGAATTATTAATGAATAAAGTTTTTAAAACGAATTGAACAATTTTTATGAGATTTGTAGAATATTTTTCATGTTTGTTTTTAAATAAAAGGCAACAAAAATATATTTATACGATATCAATTATTGTAGTAAAATCTTTATTGTAGTAAATCCCTATTGTAGTAAAATATCTATTGTAGTAAATCTGAATATTTAAAAAGATACTTTAAAAAACTTCCGTTCAGTTGGAATATTTTTTGTTGCATGTATGCGACAGTTTCCTCTTTTATATTTACCAGAAAATTCTTCGAACGAATAGGGTGATTTACTTCGGTAAATAAGATACATTTTAACGCCTAATTTCACTTATAGAAGGTGGTACTTCCTTAAATAGAAGATCAAGACAAAATAATAGAAATATTACAGAAATCGCGGATAAAATTCTAAACCAAACTATTCGTAATATCTTGAGTTATCATGTTTGAATTGAGAAACTTATGCATACAACAAGATTTTAAGAAAAATGAATTTTTAGTTTATAGTTTCAGTAAGTTGTTTTTTACAGATATTTTGTAGAGAACCTTAACATTCACCACAATTATAGCTTATAACCTCATCTTGCTCTCTTTTATCAATTTTCATTCTTTTATGCATTCAATTTCTTTCTGGCAGTTTTTACGAAAGGTAGTGAATGTCGTTTCGCTTTGCATACTTTATTTAATCAATGCAAAGATTCCGTAACTGTAACGCAGCGAGGTTTTCATTTAGATATTGGAAGGAATTAAATGATTCCGTCACGTTTCAACATATTGCAATCACAAAATGCAATCACAAAATTGAAGTGTAATGCCTACATTGCGAACGTTAAGCCTCTTGGTCGCATTCGAACTCTGCGCACATCGGAAAGTACGAGGTCAATTCGGAAACTAACCGCCGTTTGGGCGTGGCGCTGGAAGTACGGTTCGGAGCGCCTCAATCGAATGCACGAGCAATCTGTGATTCAGTAAGATGCCAGTCGGCGAGTGAGAGTGTCGTAGAGCCAGGCGTTTGCTAATTATAATGTGACAAAATGTGTGCCGCCATAGAAAATCCCGCGAAATGTGAAGTGCGAGGAGTGATAAGATTTCTTTGGGCCAAAAGACTGTCAGCAGCGGATATCCATCGTGAATTGTGCGCCGTATACGGGCCAAACATTATGAGTGAAGGTGTAGTGCGTCAATGGGTACGCTTTTTCAAGGACGGAAGAACAAACATCCATGACGATCACGGAGTGGAAGGCCGTCTGTAGCGAGTGCTGATCTCATCAAAGAAATCGATGAAAAATTTCATTTGCTCCGTAATTTCACAATCTCCCAACTTTCAGAACACCTTCCAAACATTTCTCAGACAGTTTTGTATGAGACAGTAACGGGAAAATTAGGCTACTGGAAGTTCTGTGCTCGATGGGTACCAAAAATGCTCACGGAGATCCACAAAACCAGTCGAATGGGCGCTGCCTTAGAATTTCTTTCCCGGTACCACACGGATGGGGAGGACTTTTTGAACAGAATAGTGGCTGGTGACGAAACTTGGGTAGCGCATGTTAATGCGGAGACAAAACAACAGTCTATGGCATGGGGTCATACCGGTTCTCCAACCCGGCTGAGGAAAGCCCGTTAAACTTTGTCAGCGAGGAAGCTGATGGTTGCCGTCTTTTGGGATGCTCAAGGAATCTTGCTTATCGAATTCATGACACGTGGAACAACAATCAATTCCGAGGTTTACTGTCGCACGTTGAAGAAACTGAAAAGAGCCATCCAGAACAAAAGTCGCGGCCGACTGAGTTCTGGGGTTGTGCTTCTGCACGATAACGCGCGTCCTCACACTGCTTTAAGAACTGGAGAATTTCTGCTCAAATTCAAATGGGATGTGTTTCAACATCCTTCCTACAGCCTGGACTTGGCTCCTTCTGATTTTCATCTGTTCACTGCAATGAAGAAGTGGCTTGGGGGACAGCATTTCGTTGACGATGAGGAACTTTAAAACGCTGTGGCACACTGGTTAAAATCGCAAGCGGCCGCTTTTTATGCAGAAGGAATTGGTAAATTGGTAAAACGGTACGACAAGTGCTTGAATAATGGGGGAGACTATGTTGAAAAACAGAGGAGAGTTGTACCTTTGATATGTAAATAAATTTTTTTCCCTCTGTGCTGGTTTGTTTTTTTACAGCGATTCGGAGGTTACTTTCCGAATTGCCCTCGTATATGTAGAGTGGCACAGGCTTTTCACTGGAGTACCATTCAACCGTCTGATACATAACTCCCTAGAACCCTTCCATGCATCGTATATATAAAGATTTGTAAAGATTGAAGTTCCATACGAGTGGAAAATCATACAATTCCGCTGAATTTGCTGCGAAGTTATGCTATCTTTAAAAGATTACTTGAAAAAGAATTGTATTCCATTTTCATGCAGGGCCACTGTTAACACTGTTTGGACACCAAAATAGAAATCCCTGAGCTACGGGAGAAAATTCTTTGCTGTATGTTTTTCCCATGATCATAAACAACTTATAAAAGTTTCGATATTAGCTACCATTTTCTAGATAATTTGTCTCTTAAGAGCGGCTGTCAGATCATTCTGAAATGAACCAGTTTTTTAAGTGGAAGTATTTAAAAGAAAGGATTAGTTTACTCTTCAGAGGTTCTGGCCAAGAATTTTTTTAACTAGTCGAGTAAGGCACACAATTGCTCCCACTTTCAACGCTACTTGCCCTTTAAATACCCGTTTACAATAAAAAAAATCTTCCATGACTCAAAACATGACAGCATGTGGTTGAAACAACGACATTTTATTTTCGACAGAAGATTGAATTTTCAAAAAAGTTCAACTTCTTATCAAATTTTAATGAAAACGTGTTAATACTCTTGCATTGTACAATAAAAAAACGCATCACCGAGGGTGATTTTAAAGTATAACAGAAACACGTTTAAAAGACAATAGCTTAGTAGAATAAAATGTGTACAAACAATAGATCACACTGATGGAAGAAAATAAGTTATTTTTCTTACCTCGACTGTTTCTGGCTTGAAGAAAACGACAACTGGCTTAAATAAAAGCTTAAACTGAATTAAGCCATTATTTCCATAAACCTAACATAAAACAAAAAGAGTCTGAAGTCCCACCACAAGATGTAAAAAGAAATAGAAATTTCGTAAATTTATGCTCTCCAGTCAACACTTTGCATATTCTTAAGAATCTAAGTCAGACTTTTCGAAATAAGAAATATAATTAAGTGATAAATTAGAAGAATGTGTTTTCATTATTATAAGGAAAAGTAAAATTATTATATTTCAACCTTAAGAATGGCCACAATAATTAATTCCCGTTTTTAAAATTTTATTTAATGTATTCGAAGCTTGGTACTGACTGACACTGCTATTCACAGCATGCTGAGATTACCCCATAAACTCAATTTATTGCGTTTCCTCTCTTTTAGATGATGAAAAGTGTCCATACCTCTACGACTCCTAGTTTCTGATAAAATTAGACCAGTTCACTTAAAAATATCCTTAAACACTTGAGAATTATAAGTCATATCATCATAAAATATGAGAATTGGGGATTTTTTTCTTTGGGGAGAGGAGGTATTTGAAAATATTGACTTAATCAACCCCAATTACAAAAGAAACAGGAATAATTTACTCGTCTTCATACAGCTTGCACTCCGTAAAAGCCGGGACAATTTCGTTTACTTCACGTCGTGCACAATTATACCTTGATATGCAATATGGTCGCTTTTGAACTTTGACACTGTAAACATTATGCCTCATGCGTGTAGCGCTAATTTACATGTTTTAAATAAAAGTTTCTTCGTGACTGGATGTGACGTTATCGTTATTTGAGTGAAATTTTCTCGGAAATTAGGAATAGAAGTATGAATTGTTGGATATTTTTCATTGCAATGTTGAGTTTAAGCGGAGGTTACCAAACACCATGTATATGAAATTACTTTAAAAGAAATTTTAATCACTCCCAAACAATCAAAACTCAAGTAACATTTTCAATATAAACACTTGTTAAACTAATAATTAAAATTAAAAATATAATAATGTTACCTTATTAATAATCATACAATGAAATACAAAATGATAGAATATAAACTAATGTATTAATACTAGTAGTTAGATTATTATTACTATGAAAAAGACAACCCAGAATTGGAATTCCAGCAATGAAATGCTTATCAGCCTTGGGAACTGATATGTCGCATTAATCCGAATTTAAGGCGCCAACCCTCTGCGAAAGCCAATTGTTGGAGAAAACAAAAAGAATGGGAGTAAATCTCCAAAATATTTCAAGATAAGGAACGAGAAAATATAACTAAATACTTACCACTTCATAGTCTTAGCAATTGTAATGACATGAGCTTTATACGAAATATAGTTCCGCATTTAAAGTGAAAATATTATTGCTAAATTAGGATATAAATACTATACTAAACATCATTAATTAATTAAACTATAAATTTAAATTAAACTCATTATAATAATATATATTAATATGAAAATATAGTTAAAATAAATTATGCAATCTTATTCTAAATGTAGTGGCGACATCTACCTATGTAGTGACATGCTAAAACCTTTGGGAATTCCATAAGTATGATCCCTTCATAATAAAGAAATCTAAAAAACTATTAAATTAAAGGTGCTAAAATTTTTTTATTAATATAAGGAAACATGAAATTAATAAGAAATCCATATCTCTAAGAATTTTCAATAAATGTATCAATATATGATCTTTGTTTTTTTCTGTCTGTGATTAAATTAGTGCTTCTATGAATATAATTCAGGACGATGTTTCTATAAATTTGAATACTGATATTGCTGTTCCAAAAAGGTAGCCTATTTATATTAAACTGAAAAGTGTTTCTTTTATCATAAATCTCAGTGCTTAATTTATTATCAACTATTTTAATTTCAGGATCTAAAAAATCTGCAGAAGAAAGACCTTCATTAGTTTTAAGTAAAATCAAACACTCTGGATAAAAGTAAATATGTGGTGTGTATTCTTCTACTTTTGAACATATTATTAAATCATCAATATACCTATACATAATATAAGAAGAATTGTAATTAATTTCGTTTTCATAATAGTGTAAATATAAATTAGCTAGAGCATTACTTGCTGGTCCACCTTGTGGTATACCATTAATTTGTTAGTATAATTTATTGTTAAAGCTAATATAATTTTCTTTTAATATAACTTTTATTAATGTTTTACATTTTTTAATATTAATTATTTTATTTATGCTAAAATCTTCATAGATCTGCAATAAAATTTTCATCAAATATTTGATATCTATACAATTGAATAAATTTTGAAAATCAAAAGTATGCGCAGAGTAAACATTAATATGTTTAAAACTCTTTATAATATCAAAGTTATTATTAATAATAGCTGTATTATTATGTTCTTTTAATTTTTTAATTATCTCTATCAGATATTTTTGTAATAATTTACCTGTTTTCTTCATATAACTATAACTACCATTCGTTACACTTATAAATTTGATAGGTTTTTATGAAATTTATTTATACATACTCACTACCATTCGTTACACTTATAAATTTGATAGGTTTTTATGAAATTTTAGTGTAAGAAAAATATGAGAATAGTTCACTTTCTCACAATAAATATTTAATTTTTTTGAAAAGCTTTATTTCTGTTGTCTGTTTCTTTCATACTAAGAGAACGGCTTATATTTATATGTCTGCTAAAGTTAATATATTAAAAAATTGGGGGTTTTTTTGGACTTTTTAAACTCCAAGGCAGGTATTTTACTTCCGGTTTTACGTAGCATATACCTCTTTTAATATGGTTTCACAGTAATGCAATGATGTTGGCTAATCTTCCTCTCTCTGTCTCTCTAAGAAATGTTTTATTTAATTTTCAAAATTTTTTAAATGATCCTTATGAGTGTGCCAAGGCGTTCAAGGTTACTTCGTCCGGTTCCTATCGAAGGGAGAGGAACTAGGAAAAAAACACCGCTATATGTGTCACAAGAAGTCTTCCTAAACGGTGAATAGTATCAATATAAAATTTGCGCATGCCATTCAGAGGTCCATTTCCAGATCAATTGTACTTTTTCAATTCTCAAAAATTATTATTTCTTAAAATAGCTAATTAAATAACAAAAATTAAGCTGATTTTAGGCGTTTTTTCTCGGTTTCTCGCCAATTACTTCTGAAATATGTATCGTACGAAGATGATTAAAAAATATATATAAATTTTTTTGTTACTTATCTGAATTTAAATTTCACACTATCCTTTCCCCCAATTTTAATAAACCTTTCGAAATTAATTTCAAACACAATTTGCAACAATTCTTTCTATTATTGTAATAAAATTCAAATCGATTTATAGTTTTATCAAATCCTTCATTCCCGTGTTTTTCCCACTGTTAAAGTTATGATACAAATATTGCTGTCGCTGAATATTTACAGAAAGTCAAAAAATTTGCTTCAGGTTTTATTTCGTAGCGTGCACATCTTCAAATTTGTTTGCACAGCAAGCACAGTAATCCAATCACGTTAGTTATTTACTCTCTCTATTCGATGTTTAATTAATTTTTGAAACTTTTTAAATGATTCCAATCAGCGTGTAAATTCATCCAAGGTTTTTGAGTCCGGTAGCTACCAAAAGGAGAGAACCTAAGGAGAAATATAAGGAACACTCTGCAGACACAAAAGAAGAGAATAGTACTTTGGATAATTGTAATAAATTCCACAATGTGAAGGAGCTTCTGTTGTCGTCATAGCAATGACGAGGAAGAAAAAATTTGGTATCAAGGATTGTTAAATTCGTGCCTGGTGGTTCAAAAGCCGGAGACAAAAGGAAGAGAGGGATTGAACTGCTGGCCGTGGGATGAGATAACACGGGATTGGACGAACGGAAACCAAAAGACGCTGCTCTGAAGAACTGTTTTATTAAGCTTAAAATATTAAAAGTACCTAGATTTGAAAATATTTTTATCCCGAGTGGAATCTAACGCCACTCCTGCTCGATACTAAACAACTGCATCATCAATATTTTTTTCATAATCGAAAACAATCAGCAAGTTTCGATAGAAGAAATATATTTTATTCATCTTTGTTACAACGCTTACTTAGAACTCAGAAATACAGTTTCGGAATATATAAAATCTGTGTTCTATACGGTCAAACCAATGATGGCTTTACAATAATCGGGACTCAAAACGCAGGCGTACAGGTCTGACACTCCTGATAACGAGATTGGGGTAGAGAATCACTTTTTCTCTACTGTCTAAAGAGGTGACACGGAAGCGTCTCAGAACGCTTGATATAATTGTTTTCATCTCCATCATTGCGAATTTCTGACCTAAAAACGAAAACCGCATGCAATCAATAATACAAAATTGTAGTGAAAATTCAACAACAGTCTTTTTTAGGCAAAATTCTAATTGAATTAAGCTGTAATTTTAATGTGTATAAATGAAAACTCTTCAGAATTAGTTCTAACATTTTAAGCCGAATCCATCAGTTTGAAGATGCCTAAAATTAATAGCCACGAAAAATAAATGTTATTTTTGTGTCTAGTATATAGAATATTATTCATGAGAGTGCTATGCATTATGACCATTCTCCATAGCTTTATATTAATCAAAACAGTTTCAAGGAGTATTTTTCATTTGTTAATATTTCATTTCATATTTTTTCTTTTTTCACTAATGCATTAAGCATTTTAAAATTAATTTGTCTAGTTTTGGGATTATTAAAAGGGATACATGCGTACTAACTACTATTATTTTTTAAAAGAAACTATTTTATTTATTGGTAGGTCTCGAAACCTCATTCAACATCTGAAATAATACTAGATTTGTCAACTGCAGTGTGTAACTTCTTGCAGTTAAGTTTTAGTTGCACATTCACAGCTAAGTTAAAGATCTAAATAAATTTATTAAGATACATACATCAGGATTAAATTTATAAGAATAAGAGCAAATCTTTCTAGATTAAATAAAAATACAAAGTAAAAGCCCGGAGGGGCGTCTCATTCACTGACAAGATACAAAGACAGCGAGTTTCGCAGGAAATGTCCGTTTCGGACTCGGAGTCAATCAACCAGTCTGGCGCTCAGAAATGATCTCCCTTTTTTGTTGTTCAGTTCCGACCTTATATATCGTCAGAGAAGGATACTTCCCATTGAGTTCCCACAGGAACACCCTTATCTAGACAAAAACATCTTTTTAGGAATTTTGCAACATTCCGCGAAAGAGGCAGGAAAGAAGACACTTAAAAAGCACTACACCGAACACAATAGCCTTAAAATGAATGGCGGAAGCCCGTCAACTGAAGGTTAAACCTAAAAGTGGCAGGTGTCGTTGAGTGCAAAACATCTGTTCCCACCACAAGGTCCGGGGGGCAGGGGTCAATAGTCACAACTTTTGGAATGATGAACTTCAAGGTTTATGAAAATATAGGGTGTCCACAAATTATTGTCAGGATGTCCTTACTTTATTACTTTTGATTAAAGAACATGATGATAAATATTATTACAACTCATTGAGTTCAGATCAAAAGGAATTTCTTACGAACACGAGCAAATTTACGTAATTTCCACACGGCAGCCTTTCGAGGCAAGTAACCAATCGGCACTTGGCTGAAAATTTATTTCAGTTATATCAGAGCAGTTAAGTATGTAAGTGTCTGGAACGAAATAAGAACCGCATCTAAGAGATGGCAGTTATCAGAAACCTTTAGTACAAACATGTGGCAGCCTTTCGTTTCGAGGCACGTAACACATACCGATTAAACTCAATTTCCAGCCAAGTGTCGATTGGTTGTAAGCTGCAATATGCTGTCATATGGAAATAATTCAACATTGTTTGTGTTATTAAAAAAAAACTTTTTGAGTTGTAATTTTGAATATGTAATTATCACCATTTCTATAATCAAAAGTTATGAGGTGAGGAAATCCCGATAATAATTTATGGACATCTTGCACATTTCGTACTAGTTGATCAACTTTCATTTAAAGGCAAATTCTACACTGGTGTCCAAAAATAATGAACAATTTTGAATACGATATGAAATTGGAGTTAATATGGATATTATGGTTTGCAATCAGTTGCTGAGAATCGTAGGACATACTATCGTGGGAACTTACATTTTACAGTGGAAATTCGGTCACTAGGGCAATTAGGGCAGGAGAGCTTCCAGAATGGAATGAAGGCGAAAAGAGAGTTTGACCCATCCTGTTTCTCAGGTATCTCAGAACGAGATGTAACTTTCATCAATTGTTATATTTGATGCGCATAATAGTTACATGCATTTTCATAATCACAGCACAAATATTCGGGAAGATATAAAGGTTTTCTTAAAAAATCCCAAATTTGTCCGCATGTTTTTGCTTATAACATGCAGAGTTTCCCATTAATTTTATGAAACTTACAGAACAAGTACCAATGTGTTAGAGAAGTATTGTGTAAGAATTTGAATTAAACATTTTGAATAATACAGGAAATATGAAGGTTTGTACTAAATAAAGTTTTACTGCGCATGCATGAGCGAATCTTAGCATACTTTTTCTTTCACAGTTTCAAAGCCATTTATATACGGCAACTTATATAAACATTCCAGTCAAATACCAATTGAATTTTTAGCCTTTGTTGACTGGACTAATATCTCTCTGAATACTAATGATATTGAACTTTAATTTTTATATAAGTTGCCCCGTGTATCTGCATCTGAAATTGTGAAAAAAATTACACAACGTTTAGTAAATTCGCAGTAAAAAATTATTTACTACAAATGGTCATAATTCCTGTAATATTCAAATTATTTAATTCAACTTTTAATTCAATGGTTCTTTTACATATTGTCAGTATTTTGTATGTTTCGTACAATTTGGTGGGAAACTCACCATGCTATAAGCAAAAAGCATGCAGAAAAACAAAACTTGGGATTTTTTAAGAAACTTCTATATCTTCTCGAAAATATGTGCTATTGTTATGAAAATGCATGTAAGTACATTCACAAATTCAAAGAATTGTTTCTGCAGTAATTAGGGAAATATCAAACTCAATACACTTGGTATTGAAAATCTTACCTATACAGTTCCGAAGTCCTGCAGAAAAAGGAACGAAAGAGTAAGGATGTCTGCCCTTACTATTGTCTGGTAGGAAACGATCCGGATCGAATATTTCTGGGTCGGGAAACGATTCAGGATCAAGGTGCAATCCGAAAATAAAGATGCCACATATAGTACGAGGAAGAACGTTATGTCCTACTGAAATTTCAATAAGTAATACCACATTTATCTTCATGCAAAGAATCAAGAGTGAGTAATTAAAATAGGACAACTAAATAATGAAATTGACAGAGTATTATTTAACATTTGAAAGGCAGAATTTTTAAACCATGTATTGGCAACACTGGATGTAACTTTCTTCCAGAACAACCAGTGATTCTTCAGCATTGCAAAAGAAAGTTCATGAATATTGATTGTAACTAGCTCGAGATTTTGTGGTAAGTGTAGTCTTATAATTAGAAAAAAACTAGATAACTTTGAAAATTAGAATAAGTATAGGGATGTTGAATAAGTTCTCTCTGTTTTTTTCGTAGAAATTAATGCTTTATATGAAAGCCTCGGTAATAAACAATGTCACTGAATGCATTGTCCATCGCTAGCCACGGCTCTATCCCTTCTTTCTGGCAGCATTTGAATTCCACGTCTTAAGAACAACAAGTCTTTGAGGCTATCAAAGAGTCGACCCATTTTTTAGCATCTTCATAAGAACGGAAGTGCTGCTCAGCCAAGCCATGTGTCATCGATCAGAGCAAGTGATAATCGGAAGAGACGAAGGAGTCTATTCTGATACCCCCGGTTGGGTTGGGAGTTGGGTTGGGTTCCGTTGTTAACGTGCGGAACTCAACAAAACCCCCCACCCAACCGGGGGTACCAGGATAGACTCCGAAGTCTGGTGAATACGGTAGGTAGAGTAGGACTTCCCATTTAAGCGTTTCCAAGTAGGTTTTCACTGGTTTTGCAACATGTGGCTGAACGATATCATGCTGTAAAATCACTTTGTCGTGTCTCTGCTCGTATATCGGCCGTTTATCCTTCAATGTTTGGCTGAAACGCATCAATTGTAGTCGATAGTGATTTCAGGTCATGGTTTCATTCGGTTTGAGCAGTTAATAATAAACTAAACACAGCTGAGCCCACCAAATTCAGAGCAGAAGCTTAGAATTATGGATATTGGAACCATGGATATTCAGTTTTGCCGACGATGTTGATGCATGGCGTTCAAACTTCGTAATTTCATGTATTCGCGTATTCGTGTACAATTCGTGTACGTGCTTCGTATTTCTTGTAAACAACATAACATTTAATAAACAGGAACGAGACGACACGACAAGTAATATACAGCACAGGACAATCACATTACACAACTAAACTGCACTCAAACTTCGATGATTTCAATTCAATTCAATTCATACAAACGCGAGAGTTACAGCATCGTATTTAGACCTGCAACAGCGCGCGGGCTTAACAGGCGACAATCATGAACTTTAGCGACAAGATCTGGTTACTTGGCTTTACACCACGATGTTCTACGCTTAGGTATGTATTTTCTATCGCCAGTCACGATACGATGCAAAAACCTTTCCTTTTCTGCCGATGAAGCAACTGTTAACACGTGAAAAGACGCCGTTCAGCGTCTCTAGGCTTCAACCTGGTTGCTGCTGACATTATTTTTGAATCCTTCTTAATGCTTTCAAACGTTTCGAAATTGTTGTGTGATCAACTCCTAATGTCTAACGTTAGAGCTGGCGTCTGACATGACCATCATGAAGTAATGCCTCCAGAGCGTTCTTTATCTTTAACATCAAAATCATTATGTTTGAAGCGTCTAAACCAATCTCTGCATGTTGTTTCTAACAGAGAATGGTCGTCGTAAATCTCAACAAGAATTCTGTGCGCTTCAGCTGTATTTTTTTAGTAAGTAGTGCAGTAAAATTCCCACAAATACTCTTTTTTGGCACGAAATTTTACATCTATAACATTATGTAAAAAGAAACATTGTTATGCCAATGTATGTTTACAATTCTGCGAAATGATATACACGGAATTTCAAGATTGCTTATATAACTTCTATCAGATGCGTCACCATCTCAAATTACACGCACGCAGTTCTAGTAACATCTTCTGTTTCAAAACAGCGAAAACTTATTTAACCTCCCAATATTAATCCAATATATAATTTCAAGTTAATGTAGCAAATAGAATTGCAAGATGTTTTCAAACTATGAAGCCATCATTTAATTATTATTAAATAGGAATTGCTTTTAATTTTCGTTCTTTGTAATACATTCCATAGCACGAAAAATATAATTCTCTTCACTTTTTCTACATTTTAGATGGAGATGCCAAATTACCTTACCCGGTTCCTAATATATATGTTTACAGCATTTAATAATTAAAAAATGATCAAATTTAATAAATTTTATGTATCAAACAAAAGGATAAAATCTATTGAGCACTTTGATATATTAGAATAGTGTAAAAGAGGTAAATCATAACAAACAAAATCCTCAAAATATTCAACATAACTATTTTTACATAATGGGAGCAAGTTTACCCAGCTTACCTTAATCTATGTTATAATGAAGAAATAGCAAAATTGATTATTTTATAATTTCTTGAATATTTAACCTTTCGGAACTAAAGATTAACCCCCCCCCCCCCCAGTCGGACGCGTCTAATCTTTGAGATGAAGCAAATATATATTTTTGTGCCTTGGTGCAGGTTTTATCGAGAAAGGTGTGAGATCTCTAAAAGCTTTCCGGCTCTCTACCACTCACACTAGGATGTCTTGTGTTAGCAAGCCAAACGAGATAAATTTGTTTTTCTGAAAAATTCTCTTTGAATTTTACTCTTTGAACATCTCTTATTTGTCCTTTGCAACTCAAATCTGACACATAAAAATTGGTTGAGACAAAGAATTTGTTAACAAAGTTGACGTTTACACTTACGAACTTTAAATGGCTGGTTGTTTTCTCTCAAAATAATTGGAACAGTTGGATACAGCCGCATTGTTTCCTGTTTAAAAAAAGGGGGAAA
>BGPR01030538.1:0-18597 GCA_013235015.1 Araneus ventricosus
GTAATGGCGCTCTCTTGACGAGAGGTTACAAGGGTTGCAAGTTGGCGAAGAGTTCCGTCGCCAAAGTTGGCGAGCGCGACATAATACGGAACACCCTTTATGATATGATTGATCTTTAGAAAATGACTTAGATGGTACATTTTTATTTACCTATTCTAAGACAAGACTACGATTTTCTAAAAATGTCAAAAAATTATCAAGATCAGGTACTTTTTTACTCTTCAAAGTTATTTCATACTGTTTTCTACTTTCTTTTTCTAATTTTTGGAGAATCAAATTTAAAATCAATACATCCGAAAGATAGTTTCTCTCGTATTCTAAAGCTTTTAATGTTCTTAAATTCTTTTTAACAGTACCTAACAATTTTCTTAAATTTTCTGCCGACTCATAGTTTAATTTTTCTAGATTGATTAAGCTTAATATTTGAGAATCAACAATCGCTCTCTTGTTTTCGTAGCGATCTTCGAGAGCTTTTAATAGTGATTCATAAGTATCATCAGTGGTTTGTATGAGCTTAGCTTCTCCAGTTAATGAAGATTTAAGATAGTAAAATTTCTGAGTATTACTCAAACCATCATTATCTGCTATTAAACTAATAACCTGAGATTTAAAGTTACCAAATTCTTCATACTTTTCGCTAAATTGCGGAAGAGGAATGTCCGGCAATTTAACACTTAGTAACTTTTCAGTTTTATTTTCTTTAATATTGAGTTTGGCACTCTTATCATCAATATTATGTTTAGAAATGAGGTAGTTTAGACTTGCCTCCATTTCTTCCAGAGATGTTTCCATCTGTTCTATAGCTTCATCAGCTTCTGGTGGTAATTCATAGCGTTTTTGTAGTTCAAAAAGCTTTTTCCGAATAGTGTCCACCTTCGTAAGTTTCGTTTCTAGCACCACTTTATCTTCTGAAGCATCTTGATTTATGTAATTTTCCAGTTTTTTGACGCTTTGTCTAAGCGCGCCACGCAACCTATTTAATGCAGTTATTTTCGGATCCATGGCTTTAAAAATTATAATCCTCCGGTTCGACGGACCAATTTTATGTTGAGTGTTATGCATAGAAAAGCCGTCGATAGAAAAATAAATCTTTAATGAAAGAACTCAACATAATAAATACAAAATAGGAACAAAATTATTACCACAAGTTTTGGGACATCACGTACATCACCGCTGGAGTGGGTGCTTACAATATGATTTTCCACAAGGGTGGATAGTGCTTAAATTAATCCACTTTATGATTATTAATTCGCAAGGGTGAATAATTAGTTAACTGTTCTGCTAGGGCAGATATTTTGTATACAGTCCCATACTTTGACCACGCTGCAAGGGCGGGTGGTATTTATTACGGAATACGAGCCACTGCTGAAGTGAGTGGCTGCTCTCGCTCCCGTCCAAGCTCGTAATGGTTAATTTCTCGATTGAGTTGTAGGTGGCGCTTCAAGTGCGCGTTACTTAACATTGATAATTAATGTTTAATAAACAAAGAAATGAATATAGCAATTTTAACTGGTAAGGATGAAATATGCAAGTTAGAATACACTCCATTGTAGAACAGTGCCAAGTCACCAAAGCAAGATGGCTGCTAATGCAAGCACTGAAGTGTAGTGGTTTAGATTTTAAAGGTTAAATGCTTAGAGTTTAATCGAAATTTCAGTTTAAGCAGAAAGTGGTTTTGAGCCCTTTGCTCTTGAGTGTTGCAAATGCCCTATGTCCTATTTAATTTTGAAAGATTGTGGGCCATGATTGCTCTATCACCTTTTTCCAGCAGAGAATTTTTACAGTGCCTGCGATGCTTATGACATCTGAAATGGGCACGAGGCAGAATTTTTTTAACTTAAAAAAAAAAAAAAACATTTCGGGGCTTTGCTAGCTGCTGAAGCAAAAATCTTTTAACTTCGCTAATGCACTGAAAGTAAGTATTCTGAGGAATTTGGTAAAGAACAAATACAGAACCAAAATGAAAATCATGAAAAGAAAAATATCGTTAACTTCATTAATTCATTTAAAAAAACATTCTTTCACCTCTCATCCATTGTCTGAAGAATAAAGAATATTCTGCTAAGCAGATGAAGGCTAAAATGGCGAATTCTGAAAACCAAGTGACTTCTAAAAGTCTGGGCAAAAATATTTTTTTTATTAAAATGAGAAACCTTTGAATATTGTCCATTTATGTGAGACAGTAAAAATAAATAAATCGAAATTATATTTTAAAGAAATTATACTCTTTAAATAAATATTTTAAATTTTCAGTTTCCTTAAAATTCATATGCTAGGTATACAACTTGACGACAAAAAAAAAATCTGAAATTAGCCGAAGGGTTACTAGTGGAACTACTGCACTTGATTGTTTGGGTTGCATATTGGAACCACTGTTAACTCTGTTGTCCATGAAACTAAAAAAATCAAAACATTTACTCTAAAGTGCACTTTTTCGCCTTTTATCTTTTTTGCTAAATTTGGCATCTTGATGTTTAATTATCTCTTCGAAATTCTTTCAACAAAACATGCATTGTCTTTTTATTATAGGTTGTTTTAGTAAAATTTGTTATTAATAAAAATTTATTTTATAGTTTCAGTAAGTTACATTAAAAATTTAAAATATATATATGAAAAATCAGGTTTTAAAGGTGAAGTAATCCATGTTGTTAAAGAAAAGACAGCCGTTGTTTCAATCTTCTTTTATTCCATTGTAGACAATAGTATAGGTTACTCTTCAATAGTTAAAATAAAATAATCGTATTATACGAGTATCTATGACAGACTAAAAAAGGTAACGCGCGAAGCTGCGCGCTGGTTGTTATTCGTTTACATGTCGGAGTCAAAAAGGGTAGATAGGAATGCGCAGAAAGTTTTAAGTACCTAGAGAAGGGAATTTCTCCGGAAAAGACTCATGACTCGAAAAGAAAGTTGTAGTGCGCTTATTACGATGGAAGTAGAAGTAATTAAAATGAGGTGTCGTTAAAAATGATTTAAGAAAGTTAAAAAATTAAAATATCATATATAAGATCAGGCTTTAAAAAGGTGAAATGCAGTCCATTTTGATCATGGAAGAGACAATATTAGCTTAAATCTTCTTTTATTCAGGCATTACGTTATTTCTTCATAGGTAAAGTATTTAATTTTTAAGTAGCTCCATGACCAGTATTCAGAAGGTTACGCCTGAGCGGCGGATTGTTGTTGAAAGTTTACATGCTGGCGTGAAAGATGGCAGAAAAGAATGCGCAGAACGCTTAAGTACCCAGAAGAGGGAGTTTCCCCTTTAGAACTCGTGACTTGAAAAGAAAGTTGTAGTGCGTTTATTATGATGAAAGCAGAGGTATTTAAAATGAGGTGTCTTTAAGATTATTTAGGAAAGTTAAAAAATTAAAATATCACATGTATATATATATATTCACTGTGTTTAGTTATAAATAACATTTTGAGAGAAATTACTGGGAGTCTCTATTGTTCAGATTAAATCCTTAAGGTTAGACATAAATAATTACGAACTACAATTTTATTAAATTTTCCAGAAGTAGTTGGATTTGTAAAGTACTTCCCACTTTTTACTGTCTCCTCATTTATGAAAAGATCAATAAGCTTATTCTTCCATGTTTTCCTCTTTTTATGTAAAGCAGTATCTTTGGGCTTGAAACATAGCTGAAACCATTATAGCTGTGATAATATTAAAGTATATAATTGCATAATATGAATTTTAGAGCAATGTTTTTAGGCGGAGGAGTTTTTAATTGAAGGTTGGAATTGAGAAAAGAACTTTTTCCCTATGAGGGAGAGGGAAATATGACATCTTTCACAGGGAAAGTTCACTAAAAACTAAATAGCTTTCTTAAATTTTATTTTTAAAAAGTATGTTACAATTTCAGAAAATTGTTGCTACTTTGAGTTTTACTGATCAATGTGTTCTTAAAACTTATTAGTCTGACTTCAAAAATTCATACGACACCTTTGGTTTATATTTTCATTTCAACCCTAAACTGTACATTTTATTTTTGAACATCAGTAGTGTAAATCTATGTAAATAAATATAATGAATATGAAGAAAGTTATTAAAAATTGTAACCTAATTTAATTGAAATGACTTAGTCATTAAGCTTTTCCATTTTAAATCACAAATGTAATTAGTTAGTTATTTCATTAATTATTCAAGATTAATTATCAAGAAGTCAAAAATGTGAATGCAAATATAAATCACTGTCCTAGACTATGGTTTAATATTTGTCATAGATATATATTTTACATATTAGAGAATTTAACTGCAGTTAGTCTAAAATTCATTGCAAAAACTACTCTACCTCTTACTGTTTGTTTATATTCATTTGGTTTTAAATTTTTAGAGCTGCAGATTGGAAATTACATAGTCCAGACTGGACTGGCCGTATGCGAATTGTTTCTAAGGGGAAAAAATGTTTCATAAAGCTTGAAGATAAAAACTCGGGTAATATTAATTAGTATGCAGTATTAATTGTGAAATACTTACTCTTATATCAAATAATATTAACTATGCTATTATTTCAGGAGAATTATTTGCTAAAGCACCTATTGATAAATATCCTGGTATAGCTATAGAACCTGTGACAGATTCAAGTCGATATTTTGTTCTAAGAATTGAAGATGATAATGGTTTGTTATGGATTTTTGTTTTTCTGCCTTCCAGTATATTAAAACATTAGATATGACAATATATTTTACTGCCCATTAGAATATTAAGCAAAATGATTTAATTATGGTTATTAATGAATATTTATTCCTATCTAAAAGTTGTAGAATATTCATTTCTTATCAATAAATATTTGATCATTTCTTTTATTTAAAATACACTGGAATACAAAAGTTAAGGAACATTTCGTAAAATGCGAGAAATTTGCAATTAATACGAAAACTATGTTTCGAAATCAGTTCTGGAGAATTGTGTATAGAGTATCATATACATATTACAGTGAATATTCGGTCACGAGGGTAATTAGGGAGACCACCAGAAAGGGATGAAGGCGAAAATGGAGTTTCACCCATCCTGTTTCACAGACAGCTGATAACGAGATGTAACTTTTATCAATGGTTATGGTTTAATGTGCATAATATTTACATGCATTTTCGTAATCATAACACAAATATTCGGGAAGATATAAATACTTCTTTAAAAAATCCCAAATTTTTCCGCATGTGTTTTGCTTATAACATGCAGAGTTTTCATTCAAATTATTCGAAATTTGCAGAACAATTGACAATATGTTACAGAAGTATTGTATTAAACTTTGAAGTTAATACGTTGAATATTACAGGAAATATGATCGTTTGTACTAAATATTTTTTTACTGCGCATGTGCGAAACGCAGCAGAATTTTTCTTTCATAACTTCAAAGCCAGATATATAGAGCAACTTCAAAAAAAATTCCAGTTGAATCCCATTAAAATTCAGAAAGCTGTCGGCATTTCAGTGAGGTGAATTTCTTCGAACAGTAACATTGAATTTTAGTAAAATTGAATATCCTGAATACCATGAACATTTATAAATTAAATAAATTGCATTTTCTCGAATACCATTCGAATATTAAAGTTTAAAAAATGTCAGTTTGTGCAAGAACCCTCATCATTTAGCTTCTCTTAAAGATAAATTGAAATTCACCTCACTGAAATGCCGACAGCTTTCTGAATTTTAATGGGATTCAACTGGAATTTTTTTTGAAGTTGCTCTATATATCTGGCTTTGAAGTTATGAAAGAAAAATTCTGCTGCGTTTCGCACATGCGCAGTAAAAAAATATTTAGTACAAACGATCATATTTCCTGTAATATTCAACGTATTTACTTCAAAGTTTAATACAATACTTCTGTAACATATTGTCAAGTGTTCTGCAAATTTCGAATAATTTGAATGAAAACTCTGCATGTTATAAGCAAAACACATGTGGAAAAATTTGGTATTTTTTTAAAGAAAGATTTATATCTTCCCGAATATTTGTGCTATGCTTACGAAAATGCATGTAAATATTATGCACATTAAACCATTACCATTAATAAAAGTTATATCTCGTTATCAGCTTTCTGTGAAACAGGATAGGTGAAACTCCATTTTTGCCTTCGTCCCTTTCTGGTGGTCCCCCTAATTGCCCTCGTGACCGAATCTTGACTGTAATATGTATATGATACTCTATTGAATGTCACACAATTCTCCAGAACTCATTTCGAAACATAGTTTTCGTATTGCAAATTTCTCGCATTTTACGAAATGTTCCTTAACTTTTGTATGCCAGTGTATTTAACCTCTTAACTGCCATGAACTGCAGCCTAAACCAATTAGTGGCTGTGTCGAGCAACCACTGCACATTGTTTAGAAGTTCTACCTCAAGGTGTCTATTGAAATGGTCTAAGTCAGTAATATTTAAAGCTCCTTAACTCAGTTTTACTTGCAGAAGAATGGAACTTTTTTTTTTATTAAAAATGTTAGTTTGTCAAGAATATTTATGGTTGATAGGATTGAGGGACTGTATAAAGTTTTAGGCCTGGTCATTTTTTCAGCAATACATTTATGTACTCAAAATGTAGAAAATGCAATTCCTTACGTCATTTGAAGCGTTTTTCCAAATGGAAGTATATGCTTATCCTAGCTGTTTAGAAATTAGCTATTGGCCCACGTTTAAAGTGGGCATCCTGAATATATTTGTTGTGGCATATCATTGTTCAGCAGAGCAAGGACAAAAACAGCAACTTTATGTTTTCAATTTTAATCATTACTAGTAGTACGCACATGGCGTTGCCTGTGGAATCAGGACTTCAACAAAATGAAAAAAAAAAAAAAAAAAAAAACCAGGCCCACAATGACACAAAAAAGTTTTGAAAACAAAAGATACACATTATTAAATTTTCCTGTTTATTTTTCTTCGCGATAATGATATTTCAACTGTAGAAAAACAGTATAGAGTACGTTAATCCAAAACAATATTAAAGAATTGCAACGTGAAAATGATTATTAAACAGCAAGCAAAATATCCGAGACAAATGCGTTAAGACACTGCCAAAAATAATAATCGAAGTCATTCAGTCAAAGGTTACGACGTCTTCTGCGCTCTGCACCGTCAGCCTATGAAATTGCAACAATGCTTGCTGGGAAGGCTCCGGACAAAGCTCGCTAAAGAAAAACCTCTTTGAACTGACCAGGGACAAATTAATTTAAAAAAAAAAACAGAAAAAGATATTTTAACCTTTCTTGTTTTAAATCCGACAGAAATGTTCCATTTATAAGCTGAAAAAAATCAATATGATAGCGTTATTAGAACGTTGGATGCTAGAATTTTAAAAAATCCGAAGTGAAAAATTAACATAAAACTGACTATTTTTCAAAAAATTCTCAAAATTCAGTAAATTACGTTAGACGTACGAAACAAACTTCATTAGAACAGAAATCGTTTGCTCTTTCCGATGGTGTATCTATTTTTTTTCGTACAATTATCCGAAACCATGCTATTGAGAAATTAGTGCGAAAAATCATTCAAAACAACACAAAACATTAAATAAAAAAAATTCTAGATTGAATTCTAAAATTCCGGCTTCGAGATGCATTCAATCACCATTATGACTACCTGCGTGCCAAATTTCATGGCTGTAAGTGCGATAGATTCGTCTGGACATTGCGGACACACATGCAGTATAGATTTTGTTTTCATATTCTGTCCGCCATTTATGTACGATAACTGCGCATTTAAATATGTCTTCCTGTAAATAGTTTATTCATCTTTATTATTGCGTTGTAAATAAAATTAGTGTTTTTATAAATCATTTTGACAAACATTCAAACACCTATACATCTTCATAAAATATCTCCCTTTGTAATTTGTTGCTACCCGTATAACTATGCCCACAGCTTTGGAATGCAATAAATTGACTGTGAACAGGAGTTCGCCTGAGGCATCCCCAATTTTTTTTTTTTTTTTAAGAATACGGGAGAGGTATTTTACTTTAAGGGTGACGATAAAGTTGGATCAGGTGGTACTAGGGAGTGAGTTGTGCAAGATTTTGTCTGCAATTAAGAGGATAATATTTGTTTCATAGTCTAAATTATGTATCTTTCCATCCTTTTAATGCAGATTCTTATTTATTAACCAAATGCAAATATTTTTTGAGGAAAATTTGTTTTATTAAAAAAAAGTGTTTCTCAAATTTTATGCATAATTTTCTGACTAGGGAGCTATCTGAAGACTCCAGACAGTTGCACATTTGCGGCTTTTCAGTGCAAAATTAATGTAATAGAAGAAATGATAATGAGATTCTGTTCAAGTCTGAAAAGGTTTTAACCCTTAAAGGCCCAGTGTTGCCTTTAAGCAACATACCCAATTATGTCTTCTAAAATCTTGAGAATAAGACTGAAGCTCTAATGCCTGTTATTGCCAATAGGATACATACTGAAATTTTTATTAAATCATTTTGCAACATATAGATGGCAGCCTGTGTGCTGATAAAAAATAAATTGATGTTTTTCATGTGAGGCTGCATCTTTTTAGCTTTGTTTGTACAGTGTTGAAGGAAATTCCTTATCTGTATTATTATTTATTAAAATTCATCTGTGTTTGACATAGAATTTTATGAAGGAAATTTTTTTCTGAAATAAAGCCTATTGTTGTCAGTTGGTAATGACTGTTTTTTTTTAAAGCCATAAACATTACTTTAAGAAAATTAGGATTTTTAAAAGTATTTCCCCCATATTTTATTCAAGAAATGAAAGTCAAAACACTTTTTAAAATTAATTTTTTAAAAATTAGGCTTTTAAGGGTTAAATTCATATTTTTGAACAAAATTTTAAAATATAAAAAACTTGTTTCAGAAAGTACTTGCTTAACATATTTTTAACCTACATTTGCACAGTTCTTACATTCACCGAAATTTCTCTATGCATTTTTTTTTCGCTTAAAGTACAAAAAGTAATGAGGAAATTATTTTATTAATTGTTAAATATATTCTTTTTTAGAATATTTGAGCATAAATTTTAAATTCTTACAACTATGACACAGACTAATTTGAGATATAATGATGCTGATCTTAATTATATTCTCAGCTGTGTCCAGCCCATATTTAATTTATCATATCCTTTATTTATATTTTCTTCTGTTTGAGTTATTTTGCAGTTTATGATCAGTTAAAGATCTGGTATAAAAATTAACCAAAACTCTAGTAGTTCTGAGATGGAATCTTTTCTAATTATGATTAGAGGCATGCCTATTTATTATTCAATTTCATGCAACTCTGATTCACTGTTATAAGAGGGAGACTAAACTTGTAAAATAACTGAAATAACCTTAGAACTTGGAAAAAAAAATTGGAATTTAAATTTCATTCTTGGTACCTCTTGGTCATTGCCTTTCATCTCTGCGATATATTTTAGGCTTAAAGTTTTTTTAAAAGCTGTCAGTATAATATCAAAATATCCATGTAAAACATTTTTGTTAATCTGGATTATTTTTTCTGGTGAAGAGTACTCTTTTATTTCTTGATATCAATGGCTCCAATAAATGGTCTTGGTTCTGACTGTCTGTTAAATGTCAATTTTCAATTAAATTTTCTTAAACATTGGTTTGTAGCTAATGTAATAAACTTTAGAAGAAATTTGTATCATTCAATTGCATTTTGCATATTTTTACTGCTCATCCAGAAACTAGCAATGATGACATTAAGAGTGGTATGCAGAAGTTTCTTTTTCTCTAATTTTATTTGAATATCCTTACTATTTTTTCTGGTTGTATGGAGGGTTATGCAACTATAATGAGTTTTCAGAGCATTGAATTTTTGTTTTAAATTTCAGTGGGAACTAATTGCCAACTTAACAAGTCAGTATATATATGAAAGGGAAATTGAGATAATCCGCTTATTGCAAAGATCCTGGTCATTTTGTAATCCGCTTGGCAAATTGGAAAATTATTGACAACTTTTAAATTAGCTTGATGATTTTTAGGCTTATTGTAATGAGCCCATACACCTTTAGGCTAGTTAAAAAAATTCGCAGCAGTTTGCTCAAACAGCCTGGTTTTATCCAGGCTTATTACAATAAGCTTCACCTCTTGCCCATATATTGAAAATAACTGCATCGCAGAGTTATCACAATCATGTTGAAACGAGCCAGTACAGTGCCATAAATGGAGCTTCCACTTCCTTCTTCAACAGTGTTCATAGCAGATGAATTGTCTCGCAAATCATCTCGCATTTTCGTTTTATGCAGCATTGCGCTTAGTGGCATTGAGTGTTTTTGTGTAGTAAGCAGGATATTTCAAGCAAATTTGCGACATTGTATGTTACTATTTCATCTTGTTGCTTGGCGTCATCCAATTCGAACAACTTCTAAAAACTTTTTTAAAGCATGATGGACTGTATGGAGGATTGTGTGGTGTATAATACGCGAGACAGCAACAAGGGTGGAGGCAATTCTAAAGATGAACTTTATAACGTGAAGGAAAACTTTAATGAAATATTACAGTAATAAGAGTGATGGTGTGGTAAAACAACCATGGACTTTGCAACCAACCATAGAAGAAGCCATCCGTGAAATTTTAGAATCAAATAATCCCGGAAAAAAAGAAAACTAGTAGGCAATATTGATTGACTAGAAAATACGGCACAATGGAGGTAGGTGAAAAAAGAGTCTTAATTAAGAAAAAGAGAAGTAATGAGGATCCTGTTGGTAGTAATAATTCCTGTTGAAGAATACTTTGACACGCTTCTTCAGTATCACCGCGCCACTGGACATGGCGGAAGAGATAAAATGTTGTTTGCTTTAAAAATTAAATGTTATGTTGCTAGACTAGTAGTTGAAATTTTTATTTTGCTTTGTTGAATGTGTAATACCAAAAAATCTCAATGCTGTAACATTGTTGTATAACCAATCACTACAAAAGATTTTAATCTTCAAAGTTAAGTTGATTTGATTGACTTTCAATCAACTCCCTGTGGAGATTACAACTGGTTAATGAACTACCAAGATCACGCAACGAAATTTTGTCTTCTTCGTCCTTTGAAAACAAAGTGTGCTGCTGAAGTTGCTTTGGAATTGCTGAAGGTATTTTTCGATTTTTGTGCCCCTTGCATCTTGCATAGTGACAACGGTTGTGAATTAACGTGATCACTGAACTTTCAGCTATGTGGCCTGATTGTAAAATAGTAAGTGGAAGACCACGGGATCCGCAGTCCCAGGGAAGCGTGGAGCGCTGCAATCAGGATATTGAAAATAGGTTACATGCTTGAATGGACGACAATGGAAGTACCGATTGGGTAACAGGCTGCCGTTTTGTTCAGTGGCAAAAAAATAATAATAATAAAAACGGAGAACCAAAAATAGGATTAAGCTCAAAGTATATTCCGCCCACAATATTAGAAAATATTGACAGTGAAGAAGATTTGGAATGGTTTAAAGAGAATTACAAAGAAAAGGAAATGGCAAAGGAAGGAGCTGAAAATGAAGTTGCTAACTTGGAACAAAATATGTGTTCTATTTGCTCAGAAAGAAACATCTTTTGTGTTGTGCTCTGCATGTTCTATGAAGAGTCACATAACTTGTTGCCAAAACGATGTCTCAACCTCTGAGGACAATAATTTTGTTTATCACTGTGACATTTGTGACAGAAAAAAAAATAGTAACAGAGTGTCAAAAAGCACACGAAAGCCAGAAAAGAGCAGCGGAAAAAATGATTGAAACTTGTGGAAAGAAACTGAAACCGGTTGTAGCTGGAGACTTTATTCTGTTAAATGTCCCGAAAGTAGATCATGACCCTTTAGACTGTCGAAATTTGGTTGGGAAATTTCTTAAGGTGGAAAATAATTTTTACCAGATAGGAACAAAAAGTTGTGTCATTAAAACTTGGTTTGCTAGATGTGACTTCCAAATTTCTGGCGCACAAATTCTTCAAGACGCGCCAGAAAAATGTGTATCTTTTCATAAAGTTGCAGCGAATGAATTGAAATTCGGAGGCCCAGGGTATAGCATCTGCAAATGCTCAGTATCAAAAATTCAGTGTCAAACAAAAAACAAAGTGCGTTTGTCAAAAGGCAAATCATCTGTGTTCCTCGAAATGTCATAAAAGTTCACTGTGTGGAAATAAATAAAGTTAAAATGTATGATGTTGGAAAAATTCCTATTCGAAGTTTAAAAGTTTGTCATTTTATTAGTTTGCTCATTGCGATTATTACATAATAATAATTAACATTTTTAAAATGTTGATTATTGTGTATTTTTAACCTAAGTTATTCTTAACTAATTCATATGTTCACTAAAGGAAGTTCTTAAGTAACAATCTCTTTATCTATTATTTGTAATAAGCCTTTAACTACTTTGGGCTTTTTGCAATAAGCCTGGATGAAACCAGGCTGTTTAAACAAACTATTGTGAATTTTCTAACTAGCCTAAAGGTGTATGGGCTCATTACAATAAACCTAAAAATCATCAGTCTAATTAGAAAGTTGTCAATAATTTTCCAATTTGCTAGGAGGATTGCAAAATGATCAGGCCTACGACATATATAAACCGAACTTGACAATGGGTATATGCATTTCAATGAGTTTATGCAAGAAAGAATGTGACCTTTAGGTTAAAATAATAATGAATTATTACACCATTATTACTTTTTTTAAATCTAATTTTTCAAATATCTACATATATATATATACACACAGGAAGAGCTGCTTTTATTGGCATTGGTTTTGCTGACAGAGGGGATTCTTTTGACTTGAATGTTTCCTTGCAAGAACATTTTAAGTAAGTAAAATAATTATAACTTTTGGTTTTGTTTTATCAAAATATTTCGTTTAAGTAATAAGTGAGGGGTTTTATTTTATCTTTTCAAACAAAGTACAGTAAAGCACTGTTTATCCGTCTTTCAAGGGACTGATGTATAATGACCTACAAATGAAAAGACGTATAATAGAAACGAAGTTTTAATGATTACAATGAATATGAATTAATCGGTTACTGTGATGAATTGACGTATAAATAGGAAACACAGAAATGGTCCTTTGCTGTACTCTGTGACATATTTAGTTTTTCTTTATAATGCTGTCAGTACCAGAGGAATTTTTTAAATTTCTCCTGAAGCCAAGGTAAAACTAAGTACCATTCATTTATAAATGACGTGTTTAGTGCATCTTATTAGATAGGAATAGATAAAGAGGGAAAGATTAAAATATTGCATAGTGTTTGTTTTCAAGTGTAATCATGTAGAAGTTGCTATTTATTCTTAGTTCTGTTGATCATTATAATTTCCAAAACATCTAATTAAAACTTAATGGCTGTTTCAAATATATCACTTTAAAAATATTTATAAAAAAAATACCTGTCTGTGTTTTCTGTATCAAGACAATAACTGCATTTTAAAAACTAATTTTCCTATCCCCAATCTTTTGAAGTTGTCTATTTGAAATCTGATGTATGTACACCATATTTAAAATATTTTTAGCGGACATTTTTTAGCACACAGGAATGTCTTTTTAACTATGCATGGTATGAAATCTGCTATAAAGGAAAGCCGGAGAATCATATCAATGGCTCTAATTCATAAGTTTAGTAGAGTGTTAATTTCTTTACATTCATCTAAGGTTTTTAGGAGATTGAATAACCGTTTGGATTCAAGCTTCTTCCTTGTTGATATGAGAGGGAAAGTTTTTTGACAATTTTGCTGACGTTTACTTCAATATTTCGTCACTTAACAAGCAACACTACCTATCTCAATTTTTTGAAATTTCAAAGAGGAAGAAAATACTCAATTTTTTGCAACAAATAACGAATATTTCTGAATTTATTTAACATCAGATATAAACTTGAGACCTTATGTTCCTACCAAATGTGAAAAAAAGTGAGATATTCGTTAGTGGTTGTGAAAAATGAGTATTTTCTTTCCTCTTTGAAATTTCAAAAAAAATTGAGATAGTCGCTTAACAAGCAACACCACCTATTTATTAAATCTTAATCCCCTTACATTTTTCCAAATACAGATTTTGTTCTGTTGATATTATTGCGAACAATTTAGTATTCATTATAAATTATGTTAAAAAAAGGCCACTTTGTTTTATCCAGCAGTTTAATCTTACCTTGAGTAATAATCTTTTCCTTGAAATTATCTTTTAGGCATTTACAAATTAGTCATGGTTGATCATTCAAGTAAATTTCATTATTACATTTTGTTCAAGTTTGTTTTACAAGATATAGATTCATAGTAAATAGTGTAGCCTTTTTTTTAAGGATAGAATACTAATTCTGAATCGCCTATGTATTTGCATGAAATACAAACAAATAAATGAGTGGGACTTTCATTTTAAAATTTAACATAAGAGTCAGTAGACTGAGTAAACAGTAACTTTCAATCTCTAATATTGATTTGCCCATCCTCATAGAAGTGTGCAAATTGTCAGTTTGAAAATTTGTAGTATTTGCGAAGAAGAAAATAAATAAAACTGTTTCAAAACTTCCATACCCACAATAAAATGGGTGGGAGTTAACCTCAAAGTGATTTCTGAGGAATTTTATAACTAGGCCACCCAACCTGGAAGCACAAAATTTTCAGTGCCAAAGGTTATTATGCCTTAATTAATGTGTAGTTGCTATTTATACCATCTATATATATATGAAAAACTTTTGTGGATGCAAAATTGGTCCGAACTTGTTAGTCGTCGTTTGGCAACATCTCCGAAGTTTGGATTGTTTACATGTTTGAATTGGCAGAAAGTCTGAGACAACAATTTTTTCTTTTTTTTTTTGAGTTAGATAATTTGAACAAATTGAGTTTTAAGTCGTGCAGTTTTGATTATAAATTGAAATCGTTGAAGACAAGAAGTTAGGGCAAATGAAACTGTTGAAGAATCCTTCATAAGAAGAGCCGGTCATAATGAACGAAGCAGAGTTTTTTAATCATTTTTTGTGTAGGTTCAAAGTGAAGTTTCTGAACTACAGAAGCATAGTTGTGGGACTAAGACAGGACTCTGTTCATTTTGCTTGGAATGTTTCTGGGGAAAAGAAGTAAATTCAAGTGGAAAATACATGAAATGTTGCCACGCTGAAAAAATTAACTTTTAGTAATTAATGAATGTACTTATAAGTTATTACTAATAATACTAAGTTATTACTAAGCAGAAATCCATAACTGTATAGTGTGCGAGTGAAGCAAGCTGGGATCCCATAGTGATCCCAAAAGAATCATAACATGATTCTTGGGGGTTGTTTCCGTTGTAAATTAGGCTGTAAATAGGTTTTAGATGAAAGGCAATTTTTTCTTGTAACGCTAAGTCATTTTATTGAGCTTCGATTCGTGCATCCGCTTTTGTCGGGATACAGCATTAGACTGTTACATTATTTCAATATTTTACAGGTGGCGCTAGAGGGCGCGCTTGCTAGCCATGACGTAACATTCCGCCCGGCATTGAAATATACAATATTTCAAAATACACTTAAATATACAATTAGTTAAACTCAAATAAATGGAAAATATTCAAATGAATTATTTACAAATGAACACAATACCCAACAGATATACAAATTCTATACTAATATGTAAATACAATATCTATGTACAGCTATGTTACATTACAATTTAGTTTTCATAATTATCTTTTATTGGTAAGAGACATATTTTTGAAATAGAACGTGTAAAATTGCCCGTGGCAGTTTTCAATTTAACCACTCTTACCTTACCATCATTTCCATAGATTAGCTCTAAAATTCTTGCCATTGCCCACTTGCAGGGAGGCAAATCATTTTCTTTTAATAACACTAAACATCCTACTCTAATATTATCCTTTTTAAACTGCCACTTATTTCGTTGTTGTAAATGATTAAGATAGTCAGTTTTCCAATGCTTCCAAATGGTTTGGACACACTTGGTAGTATATTGCCATCGAGATAACCTATTATCTGAAATATCTAAAATTTCTGACCCGGGTATTGCAGTGATAGGGCGTCCAATTATGAAGTGTCCAGGAGTTAAAACTTCATATTCATTAATATTATCTGACAATGGAATTAATGGACGTGAATTAAGTATGCCTTCAATTTGAATAACTATTGTTTCAAATTCTTCGATAGTTATTTTACAATTAGCTAGAGTTCTGTGAAGATGATGCTTAAATGATTTTACCCCTGCCTCCCACAATCCCCCAAAATTAGAAGAGTGAGGAGGGATAAGTTTCCACTGAATTGCTTCTGAGGACAAATAATTTGCTAAAGTTCTCATTAGTCTTACAAATTAATTTTTTCAAACGATTTAATTCTGAAGTTGCGCCTTTGAAATTAAATGCGTTATCGGACATTAATGTTGCAATGCGGCCTCTGCAGGTGCAAAGTCTCTTTTGTTCTGTTATCCGTCATGCTAAGAAATAACTCATTATGCTAGCAGCGTATCAATAACTGCAATTGCTTAAAAAAATAGCTTTTAAAAAAACCGTGGCTTTAATGGAAGAATCTTTACGGTCAGTTTTTTGCTCAATAACAGAGTTCAAGAAATAAGAAAACTGACTGATCCAACCTTGTGGGAACTTCTTCCAGAGCACAAAATCCTGCTGACTTGCCTCTTCAAGAGGGTGTTCTGCTTACCAACTCTCATGCAGTAGATGGTGGAGGGACCCAAATTACTTCTACAAACTCAGGAAAACTGGTCAGTTACCAAACCTGTTTTGACGAGCAATCTCGTTTTGAAAGAAAGAAGAAAAAACAAACCCCTTCCAAGAGTTCTTCATTTTCTTTAAATCAAACTGAAAATAATGAAAACAGCAGTAAAGACAAAAAAGAAGACTCCATTAGGTAGATATACTACATTTTTTCAAGTTATGATCGGTTGCTTCGAATGGCTGCTTGGATGAAAAGATTCATTTTCACTGTAGGAATTCGACTCGAATCACTGGTGAATTATCATATCGAAATAAAACAAGCAGAACCAAAGATTGTCAAGATGATACAAGATAACATACTCTGTCTGAAGTCAACAGAAAGAAATTGAATTCTTTAACAACCTACAAAGATGGAGAAGGAATCCTTAGAATGAAGACCTAACAATATATCGAAAGGATTCTAAGATTTCAAGAACCCTATCATTTTACCATCTCATCACAAGTCGTCGAGAGATTAGATGACTAAAACACAAAAGAATTCACATGGTGATTAAAATGCTCTGAATATTCTACGTGAACATTATTGGATTTTGAATGAGAAAAACTGTTCGATCAGTATTATCAAAATATGTTATTTGCTAAGTCACCCAAAAGAAATGACTACCCCCTCTGATCACTCCCAGAAAATAGAATCAAAGATGTTGCAGTTTTTGAAATCACGGTTTGTGATAGCTGACCACTGTATTTAAAAAGGAGGGAGTAAAGGATTTGCGATATATACGTAGTTCCTGTGAGCTGTGCATCTTGAAACTCTTTCACATTAACTACTGAAGCATTTCTAAAGCTGCAGATTCATCGCAAGCAGGGGAAGACATCATGTGTACGACAATGAAGCAATTTTATTGGTGCTTCAAATATTTGAAATCGTTCAACTGGACTGAGATTGCATAATTTAGCAGTATACGAAGAATACAATGGTTTTTCAATCCTCCTACTCCTCCCTGGTGGGGTGGTTTGGGAAAGATTAGTTGGTGTGATGAAGCAGATTCTAAGAAAGTTCTCGAAAAAGCCTTTTTATCTAGAGAAGAAATGGCCACTGTCTTATGTTGACAGAGTCGGTTATAAATTCCGACCGCTAGTCATGCGTTAGAAAGGGATTCTGAGCTGATACCTTGTCACCTAACTTTTTTGCGATGATTCCGCAAATTGGTGTTCTGATTTAGATCAAGCAGATAAGTTGTTCTCAAACAAAAAAATAAAATATCGCCAACAGTTAATAACTGATATCCGGAAAAGATTTAGGTCTGAATATTTGAGACTTTGATTCAAAAAATAAACACAAGAAACATGGACGAGAAATTAAACTTGGCGAAGTTGTGCTCATTGGAAGTGATAATGTGAAATTGCACTGACTGGCTTAGGTTTCGTTATTTAATTGTTACCTGGAAAAGATGGTGTTACTGAGACTAGTAAGATCTAGAGAACTTTACGGCCAGTACAGATTTTCCTTGAAGTTTCCTCATCCTGGTTTAAAGATGTCAAAGGAAACAACGCATGAAAATGCTACAACGAGGTTTCCAGTGAATCTTAGGAATGACACTGCACCTGTTGCTTTAAAAACTAAAAGGGGAACACTGAAAAACCCCTAAAGCTGGACTTGTAAATATTTCTTTTACTTTTGAACTTTGTGTTAACTTTTCAATATAAAATCTCAAATTTATAGTGTTGGTATATAATAATTATAGTATATTTGAAATGTATAGTTCTTTGTGTGTTATTCTTTGAAAATTTTAAATGTTTTTGTTAAGTTGTCTTCAACAACTTAAGGTGGAGATGTCATGTCCACGGAGCTTTGTATTAATTCATATAATCTAGGTTCCAAGTACTTGTGCGACTATTTATACTGTAACCTGCTATAATCGTTGAATGAGAGTTTTTGTTTGTGTTTCACTTCCTGTTTGCTAATAAATGCTCTGCATGGAAGAATGACTGGTTATTTTCGTATTATGAATCCAGAATTGTTTGAAGT
>BGPR01030539.1:0-18596 GCA_013235015.1 Araneus ventricosus
AGATCCAAAATTTTGATGTTTTGTTTAAGTGGCGTGCAGTGGAGCGCCTTGATGCGACGAGGTCGAAGACTTGGATTTTACGACACGCACCCAACGCTAACAACATATCCAAAAATCCCGACCTTTTGCACAGCAAACACCTATTTTCTGACGGATTTACTTGACTGTGAAGCTTTTCTTCAAAGTTTTCGAAGATTCATCGCAGGAAGGGGAAGACCATCAATAGTATATTGTGACCATGGAAGCAATTTTATCGTTACTTCAAATTATTTGAAATCAGTCAGTTGGGCTGATAGTGTAGAATTTAGCAGCATTCGAAGAATACAATGGCTTTTCAATCCTCTTACTGCCTCCTGGTAGAGTGGTTTCTGGGAAAGATTAGTTGGTGTAATGAAACAGATCCTAAGAAGAGTTCTCGGAAAAGCCTTTTTATCTTAAGAAGAAATGGTCACTGTCTTACATAATACAGAGTCTGTTATAAAATATAACTGATGCTTTAATTTTGATTTTTTAACCTTACAAACCATAAGAGTATTCTTATGTATTGTAATATTTTTACCGAACGAAGCCAGGTCTCCATTTTAACTCAGCTGTTCATTATTTAATCTGTAAATTTGTTTGTTACGCAATCACGACCAAACCCATTATTCGAGTTTCTTCGATTTTGTCTCAAATGTTCCTTGATTCAACAGAAAACGATGTATATAAAAGGTTTTTTAACTTCTGAATTCGTTTCAAAAGGGCGCGTGGCCGATTAACTGAATTCAAAGTTTTGGCGAGTCAGTGGCGAGCTTTACAAATAAAATACATTTGAATCATTCTGGTAAAGGATTTTGTAAATACTGATGAAAGAAAACATTTAATTTCAACTTTAATAATTCGATAATACTAATAATTAAATTTTACTGAGAAAATGGATAGTTAATAATCAATTTGTTAATACTGATGAAAGCAAAGATTTGTGTAAACATTTCGAAAAAAAAGAAAGAAAGAGAGAGAGAGAGAGAAATCATAGTTTTGCATGCTGATAGTTGTTTTTTTAGTCTAGTTCCATCTAATCTTAATTTTTTCTCTTTCCGTTGAAGTTTTTTTCAGAAATTCTACAAAAAGTTCTTGTTATTAAAATTTGAAGAAGATTATCTGTTATTATCTGTTAGAAGATTATTTGTTTAACGGTTTTTGATGTATTATTTATCACACTTTTTATTTTGCTATGATAAATATTGATCTCATTATTTCATCACGATCATTCTTCCATCTTCAGGTGCTTTTGCTACTATTAAGGATATGATAGTTGACAGACCGAAATGATCTCTATTTCAACTCCGTTCAGCCTTTCGTCTGTTTTTAAATTTGTTTGTTATTCATTCACTACTACTACATCACTCACTTCCTTGGGGTTATAAAAAATGAATTTTTTTTCATGCCGTTTCAAGATGGTTGTCGTTTTATTTATTTCAATGTTTTCAAGAGTCAAAGGCGAGTTTGACACCATTAAAACGTTTGACTCACTTTGGTATTGTTTAGCTTAGTTACATTAACGTTACATTCCCGTTTCGAGACAGCAACAGGGCTGTTACGGGACGGACATGGTAGTTTTGAATTGCTGTCACATGACGAAGACGGCATCTGAGCTGGCATCTCTCCAACCCTTCGCACCACACCAGCGGGAGGACGTTTGGCCACTAGGTATGATTTAATGTGCAACAGGTTTCATTCACGGGTGACGGGCTTCAATGGATTCGGGTTTAGAATCTGCAACCATCCGGCCCCGAGCCGAGACCTTGCCACTATGCTATGACCCTTCAGCTTGGTATTGGCGATATACGTAATTGTAATTTTATTAATACTAATAACAGCAGACTTTCAATTTCAATTTTGTATATGCCGATAAAAGACTACTTATATTTTTTTAATACTGATAAAGGCAAATATTTAATTGTAATTTTATAAATAATGATAAAACAAATATTTGTGTAAATAATTCGCATTGAAAAAGTGTGTATGTATGAGAGAGATAAGATCATAATGCCCCATGCTGAGAGTTGCTTTTTCCTGTTTAGTTGTCTCTAATCGTGTATTTCTCTTTTTTTCGAATGTGTGCTTTTTTCGCGATTCTTCCCAAATGGGTCATGTTAGGAAAAATTGACGACTATTTTAATTCTCGAGTCGCAAATTGATATTTAAAGACTATAAGCGTAAAATAAGTCATGACTTTCCATATAATGAAGTTCCCCGATGTTTCATAACGTGCGCACCGCATGGAATCTCGGGCGTTTTGAAATGCGCCGGACATTATGAAATACGCCGGCCATCCGTCGGACGTCAACGGAAGCCACGAAGATGAGCAAATTCAAAATGCTCCTACTACATTTGATAAGCTGGACGATAAACAAAAATGCAAGAATGACAAGCCCTCAAACGTTCAATACTGTAAATAGTAAGAACAATTCACGTAGCCAGAAATCTTCGGGCAGATCCCTAATCAGGAAAATCATGACCTATTTTTCGCTTATCCTTTTTAAATATCAATTTGAGATCACGTAGAATTCTTGTTTTCTATCCTAGCACCTCTGCGGGTGGCTGTCGACGACAACCCATAAGAACTCCCTATCTAGTTAGGATTGCATTTCCGTCCCTGCATTGCTATGTGATTCCGAGTCGTCTAGATGTACCCCACCCCTCCCAGAAGTTTGTTCCTCCAGTTTATAATCACCCTGTATATCTGAATTTTTTCAACATCTGCTATGAACATGAGACCACACGTTCCAACCAGTCGTGAAAGAAAATTAGAGATATTTGATATTGGTTGCGAGAAATTCATTTGAATCTTCCTCTTCGAAATATCAAAAAATTGAGAAAAGTGGTGTAGCTTGTTAAGCGACGATATACTACCAGTTAACAAAAAAATTAATTTTTCCTTTGATTTCCTTCAGAGGCATTAGAAATTAATATTTATTTTTTGATATTTTACTACATTTTAAAGATATTCAATTTTTTTGAACAAAAGACTTTAAAAAATTATTTTCTCCCACTTTGGCTAGACTTTAGTGTCCGGTGAGGTCTCAAAGATTGAATTTTATTCTGGCAATTTATCTCTATATGTGATGTATGTAAGTTTTTTTAATGCAACAATTTACGAAAATGCGAATCCAAAATTGAAATTTTTTGACGATTTCTACCTTAATGTGGTAATCCTAAGATTTAATTTCAACCCTTTTAACTATTAAAAGATACCAAATTTGAATTTTCTAACGTTGAGGTGACCAATCGTCTCCTCCTTTAGGAAGGACAGTCCCTCTTTTGTAATTTCTGTCCTCCTTCGAAATTATCTACATACATATCCTCCTTTTGGATATTTGAAATTAGAAAACTGAATGCATATTGAAATTCTGAAAAGTTCTGCCATGGAAAAATAAACCCTTTGGAATTGAAAAAAGAAGGGTCGAAATATTTAGCCTATTCAAAAATGAACATATTCCATGTGTGAAAATGTTTTTTTCATTCTTGTTGAAATTACGTTGTTCTGTCCTGGAACTAATGCAAAATTTGAAAGGTTTTTTGGAATTGTGACAAACCAAAACTGAATGTTGATAATATAGCTCATTTGCCATAAAATTCAATATGAAGGATATATATCGTTCATATTTTTCCAGTATAATGTTTGAAGATGATCAATCGAGAAAAACTGTCATTCAATGGAAAAGTACGCATTAAAATAATGGTTAATAGGCATGTAAGTATAATTACCACTTTAAATATTACATATGTTTTTGTTATGCATTCATCATATTTTACCGCATTTTGTATTACATTCCGAATGAACAAAATACCTCTTTATTAGCAGAATTTGTTTTCTAATTCATTTCTGTCTTCCTTTTCATTGAAAAAGGTTGCTCACCTTATTTTATCTTTTCCTAAACTGTCGTGTTACACTATGATCTTTTGTCATAGAAGGAAATTATATTGCGCACAATAGAAGAACATTCCATCAATTCAATAGAGCGCAATTATTCTAGTCTTTAAGCTGGTATGATGATGATTTAAAGGACTAAGGAATTTCTTAGGAAATAATTTAGTTAAGTATTGCTTAAACTGATTTGACTTACAATCATTCACTTCTGTATTCATTTTCCAAAGAAATTTCCAGATTTTAGATGTGCATAGACGTATTGATTAAAGTTTTACCAGTCTTTTAAAACAAAATTTTGTTATTTAAAATTTTTAAACTTCAGACTGACATTTAGACAGTCGATCCCTTGCGTAGGTTTCTTTAAAGCTTGGAGTTTTATATCCAGGCTGGTAAACAAAAATTAGAATTCAAGTTCTCACTTGAAGGACGAAGAAGGATGAGATTTTTTCTTGTTTGAAGATTTCATCGCAATCCGTTAAATCGATTAGATCGATAGACGTATTTATTAAAGTTTTACCACTCTTTTAAAATAAATATATTTTATATAACATTTTTTGAGGTGTAAATGCTTAACGTTATATCTGCTCTGTTGGTTGTTTATTTTTTAAATCTTGTGATTTTAAATTCAGGCTTGTAAACAAAAAGTAGAAATAAAGTTCTCACTAAAAGAATCAAGGATAAAAGACGAAGAGATTTTTTCTTGTTTTGAGGTTTCCGTTAAATCCATAGACGTATTTTTATTATATGTATTTCGAAACGGTTAGGGCTGTAATATTCCTCGGAATTATACATTTGAAATATTGAATTCAGGCAAACGATGTTAAAATTAGAAGAAAAACTGTATGGCATCTAAATTGGTATGATAGAAAATATAATTTTTTATTTAAAACAGAAATCAATTTCGGGGTATGATATTCTCAGAAGGTATCAACGAAAAACTCCAAATTATCTTACTCTTTAATTAATAATGATAAAAAAATGGTCCCGAAATCACATTCTCCCAATACCTCTATAGTATGTTCATACAAAATTTCATAGATCTAAGTCTAGGTCTCTGCCCTCGCGAATTCAAACACACACACATTCATCTTTCTTATTAGTAGAGATAAATAATATGCTCCAGCTATTTTTCACAAAATTTCTGAGACATCATAGTTTGCAATATTGCTTCAATACTAATTAAAATAAATGAAAATCGTATTTAGTATTATTAGTTGGTCGGCAAAAACTAGAATGATTGTTTTGCGTTTCTTGCAAAATTTACAAAAAATTGAACCTCATCAATTTTCCCTCGGACCCGTCATTTGATCAAGTTGAATTACTTGAAAGTTGCAATACTAGGTGCTATTATTATTTATGATTGGATTATTATTTAGTATTCTATACGCTAAGTACCGTATACAGAGCAGAGAAAAAGGACCCGAAATTCGTCTTTCGGGTTCGATAAAAAAAGAAGACAGCATGGCATTTCAACATAGACATGCTTCGAAATCCAGTAAAGAAATTACCGTTTGCGATTTTGATGTATTGTGTAAAGCTTATCAAATGATTGCAGAGACTCGAATACAGAAAATGTTTAGTTTGAATTTCTAAAATTCTTTAAATAATGTTTTAAATGGGCGAAAATTTTCTAACAACACATTTATAAATATCTCCCGATTTGGCCTGAAATGCATAACATTGTCTTGTATCTCAGTCCCTTTGACAATTGTCCTCTTCTGGGATAATTCTACTTTTTCATACATTTTTTCTAATATGACCAACCATCCTCCTTCAGAGAGGAGAGTCCTTCTTTTTGCAAGTTCTGTCCTTCCTGGAAAAGTGTTCTCCTATATGTTTTTACTATGCATTTATCATATTATAATGTATTCTGTATTATTGTTGCAATGAATAAAATATTTCGTTTATTTACGATTTCTTTTTTTCAATTCATTTGTGCCCTCCTTTTCACTGAAAAAAGTTTTTTCGCCTTACTGACGATGCTCCTCCGATCATTTGCATGTTCACGTTTCTCCGTAAGAAGAATTTCGTTAACGTCTCGATCCCCTCTTTGCTGCTCGTCCGTTGACTCTGGCAGTTGTCTAATTTTTCCTTGAGCTCACCGTCTGTTGTCTTTAATGTTTGCCTTGATTAGCTTTTTTCTTCCCATCTGGTTTCTCCAGGGTTTTTTTCTAAAATTTGTTATGTTCTTCCGTGGTGCTCACATCGCAGCCGAATTTAAATGTTGCTTGTTTGATTTCAGTTTTTTCGTATAGATTGAAAAATGGGCCATGGACAGATGTCATCGACTTCTGCAAGAAAATGGATTTGATTGCGAAAGATTATTTATGCCCAAAGTATGGTGAAAAAATGGAGCTTTTTGAATGGCATGATCGTGATGATGGCTTCATCTGGTTCTGTAGAAAGCATCGTTTGAATGTTCATCATGTTAGAAGGTCTGTGCGGAAGGGAAGTTGGTTTGAATGTATCTCCAAAAGGAGGCGTGTTCTTATTTTGCTTATAAGTCGATGTCCTTACCTTCTTTTTATTTCGGCTTTATTCTATTTTTTGTTTATTTTGTAAATTTTCTGTATTCTTAATGGGTGTAGATTTTTGCATTTTCTGTAACTTCCTGTATCATTTTGCTTTAAATCAGTTTACCCATTTTCACCATTTTACGTTGTTAATGAATATTTGTTTCCATATTTTCCCTTAATTCTTGTGAAGTTATTCTTATTCGTTTATAATTCCGTTTTTAAATTATATCATTCGTTTAAGATCATTTTCTAAATATGTCATTTTTACTTCTTCTTTTTCCTCCGTTTTTTCTCCATCTTGATGCTCAATTTGGCGCTTGTTTCCGAATCTCGTAGATATCCAAGATGGCGAACCTTTGGTGAGTGTTAAATAGTTGGCGTGAATTTTGCCAACTTGGCGGGAGGCCGCACCGAAATCTTAAGTCTTATACCGACTTTGTACGCTTTTTCCAAAAGAAATCGAAAAAAAAATTCAAAGGATGCATAAAGGATTCCAAAATTAAAGTGTTGTGACCCACATGATATATTCGGTTGAGCATGAATGGGTTCCATACTGAAAGATTCTAAATCCAATATTTGGATTTAAGAATTCAACACTGGCAAATGATACATCAAAAGCTTTAATGTCAAATTTCAACGTTCTTTTGTTTCGAAATTTGACTTAAATGTTTTATTCCACACTGTGGTGATATTTAGAATATGTTTTCACAGTTTTAGTATATATTCTAGTGAAACAGAAAACTTTCAGTGAATTTTCCTACACAGTTTTGATATATTCTTTTTATTTTATAAAAGATTTTAATTATAGGAGAGCTGTCTTTATATTTATAAAATAAAGCATTTAACAAAATTAAAGTTTAGCAGTAATATTAGGAATAAAAATAACATTAAAGTCTCGAACTTTTTTCCAAAGTAAAAAGAGTAATAAAGCATTTAATTCAAGTTTGAACTATCCGTTGAGGCAACTTTATTCCTAATTGATTTTCTAGAACAATATGCCCGTTTTACAGGCTGCAAGAAAGTAGATCTTTTCTTGGAACAAATTATTATTACTCGACAAATAAGGATTTCAATGGGTTTACTGTAATAATTTTTTTGATAGATTGTGAAAAATATGTTAATAAGATTCATAAAGGAATAAAAATGTTAGTTTAAATTATTTTGTCATATAGGAATAAAGATATTAGCTCTTTTTAGCTTGCGTAGGATTTTTATTCGGATTCACTCAAGAGGCCAAGGAAAATGACCAATATGCGATTTATCTAAAAGAGTAGACAACATAAAAGTTGGAATCTTTTATCCGGGCTCACATACATGAACCAAGTATAGGTAACCAAGTATAAAGAAGTATAAAACAGAATACTAAGCAACGGTAAATTTAAGGTTCAAAAAGTTTACCAGAATATTTACAAAGTGCCTACCACGTTTTAAAGCAAAAGGAAAAAATGAACTAAATATTTGATTTTAATTCAAATAATTATTTATCCTCAAATTCACAAAATTCTACACAAAAAGAAAATCCCAGCAGTTTAGATGCAACTGCTTTAAAACAGATCAATGCACTTTTTTTAAATACTGTAGATTGCCTCTTATATACAGCACTTCAACAGCATAATGCTAATTCAATGAGTATTACAGTAATATGAATACACATTACCTCATAGATCTTCAGGATCTTGCAGAAAAAATAGATACTTTGACGCATAAAATCCTTGGGATACACTGACTGGAGGTTAATTTCCAGATTGTATTTAAATTTTATATTTTATCTGTTCAAATTTTATTTATCTAGAAATGTATTTTAAAACTTGATATTTTTATTTTTTGTAAGAGTTTGTCAAGATAGATGTGCATCACCTCCATAGGGTGTATAGTATATTGAGATTTTTTCCAGAGTATTTTTCAAACTCATTATCAGAGGACTCCATACGTAAGTGAAATTTAACTAATTAATTGGTAATAAAGACAAAATAGTTTATTGTCAATAACAAGCAAATAAAGTAAAATTTCAATATCCAAAGTAATACGTAAAATTCAGTCTAGATAGGCAAACAAATCCTTTAAAAGAACCCAAACTACCTTCATCCAAATAATTTACGAGGAGGAACCTGAAGAATACAAAATCATTTTGGGTCAAAGCTAAATGACAAGTGCTATAAAGAGATGCTTTTTTTATTAACCCGTTCCATGGTGCAGATTATAACATCCAAGTACCTGTGCGAGGACAGAGTTATGAGTCACTTTCTACACCTCATTACAGGCTGGAGGAAGACAGCGAGTCATAAATAGCACTTACAACAGAGGCAGCAATCAGGCATTATTTTTTCTGTGATACAGAATGGGGAATGTAGGGTGGAATCCCTTCCTACTTGAGAGAAAGATATTCTTCAGGCTGCTGAATGGAGGTTGTTAGAAGAGAGAAGAAAAAAATGGTACATACTTCGTTTTCCGAAGTAAGGGACTATTTTCAGATTATTTTCTTTTGCTCAGGTTTTTACTTTGGAAAGAGTCCCAAGAAATCTCATTCATGTAATGTTTCCCCATCTGGATTAATTATATTTTGAGTCAAGTAGTAGGCGGACTTGTATGATGAGATGGGTGAATAGTAAAGTGTCTGGATGCAGTTTTAAAGAGGAAGATCCGACTGATTCAGGAATATGAGGGACGTACAGGTCTCAAAACGTAAGACCTTTTCCTTTATAGCTATATAATTTTGGCGTATTTTTGAGCAATATAAATCAGTGTGGATCCCAAACTCTACCCCTTCAATATAGAAATAACACATGTAAGATTAGCCTTGCAGACTCAAAGTCCAGGAAGTTTTTTCGTAGTCTCGTTTCCTTTTATCAATTGAATTTCTAATGAACTATTCTTAAATTCAGATCAAATGGATCAGATCAAAGCGATCGGGACTGGATGGATCAAAGATCGTGCAATCTATTTTTTTTTTTTTTTTTTTTTTTTTTTTTTTTTTTTTTTTTTTTTTTTTTTTTTTTTTTAACAACAAGTGAAATCAGGTATAATAGTTAGTTTATTTAAATCTACTTATACAATACATACAGAATTCTGTGTGGTGCTCGATATTATTTGTTTTAATATTTTTTGGCAGTTCTCATAGTATTAAATTAATCATAATTTTTTTCATTACAACCCTTGCACATGTAAGTAATGCACAGATTTGTTCTAACAGTAAGGCACGTAATGTCTCCACTAGGGAAGACAGTCTCTCTTTTAAAATCCCTCCTTCAAGTATCCTCCTTTTCGATGCTAGAATTAGAAGATTGGATCTATATTTAAATTCTGAAAATTTATGCAATGGAAAAAACTCATTGGAGTGATAAGGATGCGTCAATCTTCAGCCTAAAATTAGACATAGCTTCATCTAAACCGTTTTGTTACCATCAGTTGCCCTCGTTATGCCTGCCAGCCTAAATGCAGCGGTTGAAAAGATTCCTCTTCGTTATTAATAGTTTTTGAACTAAGAAATCAAGGTTAGATGTTGCTATAGATGCTTTTATAAGAATTCTACCTAATTCCTTTATTCCTTCTTTCCAGTATAATGTAGAGGGTGAGACATTGAGAATATTCAGCTATTGGAGTAATCATTAAAAAAAATGAATAAGGCATTTCAGCGCCTTGATTACAACTGCCTAATACCTATATATGGTTGTGTGCATTTATCATATAGTGGATTCTACCCATTACTATTTGAACAAATCTTTTCTTTATTTACTGAATTTTTTCAACTCATTTGTATCCTCCCTTTCATATTGAAGTTTTGGCCTGTATTTGTATTGCTCCAATTTTCGTTCCAATCTTTTCCATAAACAATAATAATTACGTTAATGTTGATCTTTTTGTAATAGGGAGGAAACACTATTGCATTTTAAATAGACAGAATCGTTCCATCAGAGAGCGCAATTATTTTAGATGTAACGCCGATTGCTGATTTGAGGACTGGTAGATTTTCTTAGAAATAATTTAGTAATGGTATAATGAGACTGAGTTCTAATCGATTGCATCTTATTCATTTTTCCAAGGAGAATGTTTTATGATGTGTCCGTGATAAATAAAATTTTACCATTATTTAATAAAGCATTTGTTTACCTTATAACTTGTGCAACTACTCTTGGTTATACCCAAGTACAATTTCTGTATGTTATTTAAAACTATGATTTTATCTCTCAGAGTTTGATAAACGAAAATAGATGCTGAAGCGGTTCATAGAAAGAGCGATAAGATTTTATTCTGTTTTGAGATTTCAGAGCAATCCGTTAAATCGATGCACGTAGTTTTATGATATGTATTTGGAAACGGTTAGAACTATAATATTCCCCAGGATTATGCATATACACCCCGACGCAAAAGTTTAGACAAAGAACAAATTCAGACACATTTCAAAATATACTTAATTATTTTCTTAACACAACTTCAGTGTAATGTGTTACATATGCATATACAATATTATAACAACAAAACTTGACCTGAGCATATTGGCAGCTATTAAGAAATTAAAAATGAAATAAAATTAAAATAATCAGGATTTAAAACCAGGTTGCGCATTCATTTTTATAGATTAGTTCATAAATACGAGTTTCCATCGAAGAAGGAAGATCTTGCATGGTTTGGGACTCGATTTCGAACCATACATCCTCAATAGATATCTCGAGTTCAGTTATAGAAGATAAATGTTCTACCATTGCTGTAACTGTTGCGACACACGATACCCCTAAGAGTCTCTATAGGACTAAGATCTGCGCTAGATGCTGGCCAGTCGACAACTTTTATATTCTGAGAATTAAACCAAACTTCTGTGTTGTTTTCAGTGTGAATCGAAGCATTGTCTGACTGAAATTCTCACTAAAGTCCACCTGGAAGCTCAGCAAATGGCAGAAAAGTTATACTCCAATGTTGATGTTTGGCGACTACAGGTAAAGCGAGGAGACACATTCCCATTGTAGAAAAAGGCTGCACAAACCATCATCGAGACACCATCTCGAATACAGAGCAAGTTTAATGCGAATTTCTTAATTTCTTTAAGATATTTCTTGTTCATACATTTCCAGTATAATGTTTGAAGATGACACATCGAAAAAATAGTCATTCAAAGGAAAAGTGAGTATTAAAATAATAATTAATAGGCACGTAAGTATAATTACCACTTTTAATATTACATATGTTATATATTCGTCATATTTTACCGCATTCTGTAATACTTTCCCAATGAACAATATGCTTCTTTCTTAACAGAATTAGTTTTCGAATTTAATTCTGACTTCCCTTTCATTTTAAAAGGTTGCTCGCCTTATTTTATCTTTATCTTTTACTAAACTGTCGTGTTACACAATGATCTTTTGTAATAGAAGGAAATTACATTGGGCACAATAAATGAACATTCCATCAATCGAATACAGAGCAATTATTCTAAACTTTAAGCTGGTATGAGGCTGATTTAAAAGACTGACTGTTTTTTTACGAGATAATTCAGTAAGTAATCCTTAAACTGATTTGCCTTAGAATCATTCGCATCTTGATTCATTTTCCAAAGATAGATTTTAGATGTGCATAGACGTATTTATTAAACTGTTACCACTATTTTTTTAAAACTTTTTCTTATATAAATTTATTTTAACTTGGACTTTCGACCAGATGCATCTGTTTATTGACCATATATTTAAAGCTCAGAATTTTATTTCCGAGCTGGTAAGACAAAATTGGAGTTGAAGATCAACAAAACAGACGCGATTTTAGCGCTTTCCGTTAAATCGATGGGCATAGTTCTATGATTTGTATTTGGTTGGCGCGATTATATTCCTGAGTATTATACGTACATTTCATATACTGAAGTGGGGAAAACGATGTTACAATAAGAGAATAAAAACTGGACAGACACTAAATTGGTAATATAGAAAAGAAAAGTTTTTATTTTGTTCAGGAATAATTTTTTTGATGTAGTATTTTCGAAGTCATCAAGGAAAAACGAAAAATTCGCTTAATCTATAATTAATAAAGATTTTAACAAATGGTCCCGAAATAAACATTCCCTCAACCACTATAGTGTTTTTGTGTAAAATTAAATAGCTGTAGGTCTAGCGGTCTGTCCTGGCAAGTTCAAACGCAAAAACATTCTTCTTCCTCATTAGTAGAGATAAATAATATGCTACAGCTGCATTTAATTAAATTTCTTAGACATCATTGCTTTCTGTATTGCCTCAATACTTAATTAACAAAAAAAGACAATTTAATTTAATATTGTGAGTTGCATGTTAAAACTAGAAACATTGTTTTTCGTTTCTTTCAAAATTTAAAAAATTTGAATCACATCATCTTTTCTCTGTACCCTTCATTTGAACCGGATGAATTATCAAAACGTTGAAGTCGTAATACGCGATGCTAAAATTTCTATGATTGGATTATAATTAGTGTCCGAAACGATACGTATCATATACCGTAGAGAGAGAAAGGAATCGGAGTTTGTCTTTCGTGTTTGATAAACCACAGTAGTGAAATCAGTTGTGGCAACGGTTTGCAATCAGTTGTGGCAACGGTTTGCAATCAGTTGTGGCAACGGTTTACAATCAGTTGAGGCAGTGTTTTGCAATCGGTTGTTTGCAATAATTTTTTAGTGCGCATGTGCGAGACGTAGCAAAAATTTTTCTTTAATAACGTCAAAGCCAAAAATATAGAACAGCTTGTACAAAAATTACAGTTGAATACAGTTAAAATTCAGAAAAATATAATCATTGCAAGAGCAGAATTGCTTTTATTTTTTTTTTAGAAAAATACAAAAAAATATCTGTAATAAATCATTTTAAAAAACTTATTTTTACATAAATATTAAAGATTTTTAAACTATAATAAAATATCAAAAAATAGAAATCACTTCCTCATTCCTTTCATTACATTAAATATGAATCTAAGCTAAGATCAAAATATTTCAAAATGAGGACACTTTGACTTCAAAATCTAGCCAACTGGTGGTATAGGCCAGTTAAAACTGTTTAGGAATTTGGGGATACCAATTGCCTTGATATACAAAGCGAAAACAAAACAATGGAATGATTCGGTTTAGCCACAGAAGTGAAACTGAACTGTCCTATCAATAGGACGCTGAGCGCTAACGGTTTACTATTATAAGCTGATTAATGTTAAAATAATTCAGTTTCCTTTTAACCCTCTAAGCGTTTTAAACGCATTTTTCCGTTTCTCATATTGAGTTCAAAAGCAGGTATTCATGTTCGTATGTATAATTTCTTAAACTAACATGGATAACATATTCTTAAGATTTCGGGGACTTCATTAAACGCAATAAAGATTCAATTATTCACATTGAAAGCACATTTTTCAGACTTTAAAGCTTGTACATCAAAATGGACAACAGATCAGAGGGTTAAAGATATATGTAACACATAAACACGAATACATAAATATATACAAATTAAGAGGAAATAGCACCTGTGTATTTAATTTGTGGATTAGTTGAATACTCAGTATTGTGTAAGATTCTGAACTAAATTACCTTTTAAGGCGGGCAGGCAGGTAGATTAAAATATTTTTTATGCGTAAGTGATTTTTTAAAAAATTATTACTCTTCAGAGATAATTCTCAAAAATTTTATATAATTGGATTAAAAAGTAATTGTACCAAAAGTAAGAACAGACATTTTGGTCATCGAATAAAGTTAGCTTATCCATGTCTCGTCAGTGCAGTTCTTGAGTTCAGTTTAGTTATATTAACGAACCGTTTTGAAGCAATACGAGGGCTATTTTGGGAAGGACTTCGTAAGTTTGAACAACGGTCACATGACGAAGATTACACATGAGCTGGCGACTCCCTCTCAAAATTTCCGCACAAAATCAGAGGGAGGACTTTGGAACCACGGCGTTAGATTTAACGAGCACCAGGCCCAAAAATACGGCGTATTTTAGTGTAATCAAATGTCGAACCCGGAACCCTGCGGCCACCTTACCGGTCACTGCTGAGCACTCGATTCCTGAGAAAAAAATCAGATATTCAGGTGTGGCTTTAGAGTCCTTTTGACGGGGGGAGGGGTGTGATGAAATTGGTCTAAAATTTCGCAAAATCTTTATTTATCTACTAGTTGTATACCGCTTTGAGTGAACGGGAAACAAAAATTTTTCCTGACGGGCAGGGGCACAGCATCCCCTACAGGCGCCACCCTTGCAAATAATAATGTGACGCAGCAACTTGTATAAACACAATATAAACCAGTAGTCCATTCAAGTACAACGATAATTACTGGAAAGAAAGCATTCGAATTTTCGTAATCAATGTAGTGACGTAAATTTTAGTTTCCTATCATAGTCTCGTTTATAAATATTTTGAAGAACGTTATTTACATAATAGTAATTTCAATTTTTATCAGTCTCTCACTATTTCAATAATCTATGACCTGTTTCCTGAAATGCTATTTTAAACGATAAAACTGAAACGTACTTTTTCAAAAGTACGAGGGTAGATCCAAAAAAGATTACAAAGGTAATAAAAAATTATTTATTAAAATTATACAAAAAAATACAAAGAGGAATTAAGAGGCGTACTTGCCGATCACTTTTCCACATAATCACCAAATCTATTTAGGCATTTATCTGAAGGTTGGACTAACTTGCTTAACCAGGCTTGTCAGAAATAAAGTCCTGTTCATTGAGCCAGTTCTCGACAATGCGTCGACTGGACTATGAAGGGAAGGAAAGATGTGAAGGGGAACGGATGTGAGGGGAGGAAGGGAGCACGACTGTTCATCAAATAGGTTTGTCATCCCACCTCCCCTACTCCGACAGATACATTAATGCATAATTATTATATAGACATGAGGTTTTTCTGAGGGTTCTTGATTCAGAACTTTTAATTGATTTTAGCATTACAATGAGGAATTTTCGAAATAGTCACTTCTAAATCCCACTGTATCTTCTAAACTATTGATGCTACAAAAAAATGTAGGACTTTTTTGTAGAAAATTTCACTTAGTTTAATTTTGTGATTGAATGTTTTTCTCCAGATCCCATAGTTTTCAAGATATTTTAGAAAAACTGAAAACGCACCTCTTTAAACCCTCCTCACCAGAGGGAACTTTTAGTATGTCTTATAGGACACCACCCTCAACAACTGTGCCAAATTTCAAAATTGCACCATATTTTTCTGTTCGTCCTTCGTTGACTGGGCTACGTTGCCACTTTCTCGTTTTGATAATTCATTCGATTCAAATGAAGGGTCCAGGGGGAAACGATGACGTTCACAATTTTTAAATTCTACAAGAATCGAAAAATAATGTTTCTATTTTTTGCCACGCAACTGACAACATTAAGCATAATTTTATTTTTATTTTAGATAATTAATAAGGCAATACAGAAAACCATGATGTGTCAGAAATTTAGAAAAATAGTGGTGGAGGGGGAATGTGAAATTTGGGACCATTTTTTTAATGTTTATTTATTAAAGATTAATCGAAATTTGCATTTTTCCTTGCTAACTTTGAAGAACATTATATCCCGAAAATGATTTATGTACCAAATAAAAAATTATCTTTTTTTATCATGCCAATTTAGTTGCCGTGCAGTTTTTCTCCTCTAATTTTAACATCGTTTACTTGAATTCAATATTTGAGACGTATAATCTTGAGGAATAGTACCGTCCTAACCGTTTCCAAATACATATAATAAAACTACGTCTATCGATTTAACGGATTGCTCTGAAACCTCAAAACAGTAAAAAATCTCATCTTCTTTTTCTTTGACCCTTCAAGTGGTAACTTCAACTCTAATTTTCGTTTAATAGCCTGGATATAAAATTCCATGCTTTGAATAAGAAATTGGCATGAGATCCACGAACGAATATAAGTAAAGTTTAAAAACTTTTGTATTAAAAAATTTCGCATTAAAATTGTGATTACGCTTTAATAAATACGTCTAGGCACATCAAAAACCTATCTTTGGAAAATGAATACAGGTATAAATGATTCTTAGGCAAATCGGTTCAAGCAATACTTACTACATTATTTCGTAAGAAAATTGTCCGTCCTTCAAATCAGCCTCATACCAGAAATAAGACTCCCACGCACACGCCACCTACAATTTTAGAACGTAATGTTATCCTATGGAGATTAATACTTACGCCTTTTATCATTTGTATTCGCGTTTTTTTATACAATCAAATGCATTCCATAGAAGTAATTTAAATACATGTTTTGAAATAGAGATTTTTTTCTGACTGCTTAAAGTATTTTTAAACATTTTTGAATAGTCTTTAAACTTCAATTTCAGCTTTTAAACAATATTAGAAAATATTCAAGCGTAAGTGAAATAAAAGTAACTAATTTGGAAACTTCCTTTTATACTTTCTTTCCGATGCATATTGTGAAATGTTTTTTAAAATATATAAAAGCTGTATTTTGTCCAAAGAATCTGAAAATTAATCTGCGATTTCCCCGTGTGTAACGAAACCCCGCCTATTCCGCGGAAGGATACATGTCAGGTCCCTCCTCCTATTCAGGTCACCGCGGGGATTGGGGGATCTCCCCCACCAAAAATCTTTCCCTTCCACCAAAATTTAACAGTTCTTTCTTTGCTATGTCAGTCTGAATCTGTTTCCGACGAGTGCAGGTGCAATGACATCATGATTAATTTTTCCTTTTTTACCCTAAAACTTTGCTTTCCTCTAAAATTACTAACCAAATTTCTCTGTCTTCAATTATAAATCCTTTCAGTTCTGACAGAATTGGAATTAAATACTTCCATTCTAAATTAAGATGTGGAGGTGCAAAGTGAATTCGTGACAAAACGCCGAAATGCGTAAGATTTACTTTAGCGTTTAAATTAATTTTTTCACTGTAAATGTTTCGCTTTTTTTCACATTTCATTTCTGTGAGCGCTGATATGTTGACTTAAAACCCTTGTTCCTCAATATAATTTTTCTAATTTATAATTAAATTTTCATGGAACAAATTCTTTTTTTATCATTGAGGAAAAACACTGTTCACTTATTATTCTGTTCACTAACAATGTTTTTATTGTTATCGCCTGTTTTTTTTCTGGAGCATGAGCGTCCGAGCTCATTCACCGATCTCTTTTATTTTAAAATTATTAATTGAAATACGATGATGGCGCATTGCGCTATGAAAGTTATTCCTGACGATATTTTGAGGTGGTATATGACAAACCTTCCGTTAATATAGGTGTGCTGTCTTTATATATATTTTGAAAAAATTTGTTTGCTGTTTGCATTCATAAAATATATGAAACTTAAAAATAATTTTTAAAGGCTGTAGTTGCTGAAATTTCGATGTAAAAATTCAACTGAAGAAAGAAGACTGAACTGCAATGAATAAAACAGATGACACATATTATGCACAATAGTTTTCAGAAAATACAATTAAGGATATTCTGATTACGAAATTATATCTCTAAATAGAAAGAATACGTGCTTGTGTCTTATATCTCACATGTTGTTTGAAATGTACCTGATGAGGATTTTTCATCTTTGGAAACTCAACTGATTTCCGGTATTGTCAATACTATTAAATAAAAGCTTGGCATTTTATATCTGGGCTGGTAAACGAAAATTTGAATTGAAAAGATCACCTGCAGAATCAACGAAATACATTGATTTTTTTCCTTGTTAGCGATTTCAGCGCAATTCGTTAAATCGATGTTGTTTTATGATATACATCTCAAACGGTTAGAACGATAATATTCCTCAGGATCATACATTTGGAATATTAAATTGAGGCAAACGATGTTAAAATTAGAAGAAATAAATTGTACGGCAACTAAATTGGTATGATAGAAAAGATAAATTTTTATTTGGTACAGAAATCATTTTCGGGGTTTAATACTCTCCAAAGTTATCAAGGATAAACGCCAAATTCACTTAATTAAGGAAGATTAAAAAATGGTCCCGGAGTACACATTCCCCCACCGCCTCTGTAGTGTGTTTGTGCAAAATTTCACAGCTCTCGGTGTAGCGGTCCATTCTGCTGAGTTGAAACGGACAAAATGTCTAATTAATAGAGATAGATGAATATACTACAGCTGTTTTCAACTACATTTATGAGACATAATGGTTTGTTGTATTGCCTCAACACTCAGATATAATAAAAAGAAAAATATATTTAATAATATTTGTTGCGTAGCAAAAACTAGACCCGTTTC
>BGPR01030540.1:0-18594 GCA_013235015.1 Araneus ventricosus
TTAGAATTTGAATTTCAAAAAATCGTTCTTCGTGATACACCCTAATATAGTAGCATGAAACTGGTAAAGGAAAACAAATTCAGTTTCAGGCTTTTAATGATAGAGTAACGTTGTTTCTCTTAAACGTATACTTCTTTTTTGCTAAAAAAGTATTTTCTGAATATTCACATTTTTGCCCTAGCATTTGTAGCAAAACAAATTTTCGTTATTCAAGTAAATTGCAAATAAAATTGTACCGTACGTGTTTTTACTAGGAAAATAAACACTCATTGCGTAAAAGAAATCAAGTCTGAAAGCAAAAAGCAATTACTAAAAGATTTATTAAGTTAATTTAATTTTGGCTGCTTCTACAAACATTTAAGTTAATTTCTTATAATGTTCTGAAATATTCAATGAAGAACAGACGCCAGCGTCGAAAATAAGAAGCTGGCCGCTCTAAATTTATATTAAGGTAATGCAATTTGAATTACTGCTTTCGGTAGAGTAGGTCGTCTTAATGCGGTATTAGGAAACAAGGACTGATGGCAGACGGTTATTTTGGACTAATGGAATTATTGCAATTAGTCGTGGAAGGTAATTTTACCTTTAGTGAGCCAACCAGAAATTAGGACCAAGGAATCATTTCATCACTGATTGCAAAATCAATTATCTATTACTTTAAAACGGCAATCAGGTTAATGCTGACGGAGAAAAAATGGGTGAGTATGAATAATAATAAAATTTATCCTCGACACAAAATTAAAAGCAAATTTCAACTATTTGTTAATTTATGGATTGATTAACAGTGAGTATAAAGATAATTTATATTTAAAAGGAAAAATTTCTCTTCCTAGCTGCTGTCTTTATTGATTGTGATGAAAAAGTCTATTATTTTATACTGACAAAAATGCGATTTCTTTGTTTTCACTGATTACATTAAGCAGTTCTAAAATATTAAGCCTGCATATAAAAACAGTGAACTAAACAGAAATTAGGACCAAGGAAATCATTTCATCACTGATTGTAAAATCAATTATCAACTTTTAAACGGCAATCAGGTTAATGCTGACAGAAGAAAAACGGGTGAGTATGAATAATAATAAAATTTATCCTCGACACAAAATTAAAAGAAAATTTCAACTATTTGTTAATTTATGGATTGATTAACGATGAGTCTAAAGATAATTTATATTTAAAGGGGAAAATTTCTTTTCCTAGCTGCTGTCTTTATTGATTGTGACGAAAAAGTCTATTATTTTATACTGACAAAAATGCGAATTCTTTGTTTTCATTGATTACATTAAACAGTTCTAAAATATTAAGCTTGCATATAAAAACAGTGAAGATTCTAAAGCTTCATCCACAGTACTGATTTATATTTGAAAGTAAGTTATGCATTATTATTCTCTTTCGGAATCTGAAAAATGTTTCTGAGGATGAATAAGTAACTGTAAATATAAAATAAATGCATTTGATACCAGATTAAAAATATACAACTAATTATTAAAAAAATTTTTTTGACGTTATTCCAAGATTTATACTAATATTTCACAATTTTTTAGTATGGATAATCGTTTCAAAATTATTGACATTAAGAATTATATATCTTGACATTTATATGAAACATTATTCTTAGCTATCACAATCTGTTTTTTTCTACAGATAAGTACGTAAACCGCTTTATTATCCTAAGATAGTTTTTTATTCGACATCTACATTGAAAAAGCGTCAAAACGGTTTTAGTTACATATTCAATATCGCCTTAATTGTCCAGTCAACGAAGAAAAAATAGAAAAATAAAATGGTGTAGTTTTGAAATTCGGCACAGTTGTTGGGTAGAGTGCCCTGAACGACGTACTAAAAGTCCCCGCTAGTGGAGGGTGCGCAGGGGGTTGAAAGAGAGATTTCTCAGTTTTTCTTAAATATCTCGAAAACTATGGATTCTATCGAAAAACACTCAATTACAATATTAAACTACATGCAATTTCCTACAAAAAAGTTCTACGTTTTTTTGTAGAATCAATAGTTTAGAAGATACAGGGGGATTTAAAAGTTAATATTTCTAAAATTCCTTATTGTAATGGTAAAATCAATTGAATGTGCTGAAGCAACAACCCTCAGAAAGACCTCATGCCTATACAATAATTATTCAACGGTAGTATTGTACGTGTCGAGAGTAGTGCGATGTCAGGGCGGGGGGCGACAAACTTATTTGATGAACAGTCGTGCTCCCTTCCTTCCCTCATGTCAGATCCCCTCCACAAGATCCCTTCTACTCAGACTTTTGGTTCTGCTAACGCTCCATGAGTGTATTTAGACAGTATAATCTAAATCTACATATCTATGCTGAGTTTGATTCAAAAGCTCGCAACCAGTCCGTCACAGTTCGACAGAAACATTTTCTTGCCATTGAAGAAATAAGACCAGGCATGTTCAATTACTAACACTGAAAATGTCTGCTAAAGGAATTGAATTTAGAGTCGCTACAGGGGATACAAAAAAGTCCTCGCTCACCGGCGGGGTCTTTTGGTATGTCGTTTAGGAGACTACACCAACAACTGTGCCAAATTTCAAAATTACACCATTTTTCTTCTATTCGTCGATTTTAACTGTAATTTAAATGACATTTTATTACAGTTTAACTTCGTTGACTGGACTATAACCCTTTCTAAGGCCGTGGGAATATGCTTCCCACCAAATCATCAATTTTTCAACGCATTTTTTAAGGTTGGCGTAAGTTCTCGCCAAATTTTTAGATGAAACAAAAACCTGGATGTTCCAATTTCTTATCTCAAACCATAACGAAGTGTCTTGACTCGGTAATTAATTATTAATTAATAAAATTAATTAACCAAAAAATAATGTCATCCCATAAGCTAAGTGAATTTCTTTTCTTAAATTAATCTAATCCTCAGTTATTTTATGATACCACTATTAGAAAAAAATGGTCTTATAAAGAGTTAAAGTGACAGAATTGATTTCCGTGAAATTGTGAAAAAAGAAATTCTTCTCGTCAGATTAAATACTATGATAAAGTTTATTGCACAAAATTAAAAGCGAATTAAGTAATGGAAATGAAGGAAAGTTACAATCAGAACGGCTGATTAGTCTAGATTGTTCTAAGAAGCTCAAATGGCAATTTCATAATATCACAAAAATGCCTATTTATGACAATGTTTTGATATATTTTGTGAAGGATTTAGGTTAGCTATTGAATGGAATCAATTACAAAATTCAAACAAAGTTGAACAAAAATTTAGGCAAGAGGCAATATTAGAGAATAAATAGACTTAAACGTAAACTCTACTCATTCGCAGAAATAAAAGTGAGTGAATAAAATTACCTCATTTCCTATATTGCTAATTACAGTGAAACTTCGATTAACCGTCACTCGTTTAACTGTCAGTTTCTGTTATCCGTCATCGTCTAAAAAGCAAAGAGTAGCGTAGCTTCATAGTTTTACTATACATTTCTGTACATCACTGCTGCAAGACAACTGGGATAACGGAGAAAATGACCGCAGTACACACGATATAGTGACTAGGGTCTCAAACAAGCGAGTAGGATGGAATAGAAAAGAGCTAATGTTCGTTACAGGACACAAGCCCTTGCCTTCATACCTTCATCGCTTCAACCTTCGAACATATGACAACTGCTCGTGCGGAGAAAAAGGGGATCCAATGCACTATGCCACAAAATGTCGGTTTCCGGGCATTTCCAAACTCCTACAGTGTCATTTAAATTACAGTGGTTGAAAAACATTCTCACGAATAACTTGTCAAGAACCCGACTTAAACTCCTCATGCGCTTCATATGTGATGAAAACAATCCCATTGTAGAGAATAATCATTGAGCACGTTTTTTTTCTCTACGTATTTTTATTTTTTTTTCATATTGTTTTGTTTTCTACATTGTTCTTATGTTTTTTTCTTGTCCAGTGCATGTTTCTTTTTCATTATTGTTTGTTGTTTTCCCTGTTATATATTTTTGTCTTTTCTAAAAAAATTAAATTCACCTCCATCCATCCAAACCGGAAAGGATCCAAATGGCTCTAAACACGGGGATGTACGTGGTGTAATGTAATGTACATCACTTCTTTTGTATTGAAGTTTATATTGATCGCTTTGTAAAATTAAATACAACATGTTTGTATTTTTCACATTTAAAGGATTTTGTTTTCATTTTATTCCCAAAGCAGCAGTGAAATCCCATTACTTTTCATATGTATTAAGAGATTTCTGTTATCCGTCACAGCTATGGTCTCGACGGTGACCGTTAATTGAAGTTCTACTGCACTGACTTATTTCGTAGAAATAATAATGTGTAAATGAAAAATTATCGTGAGTAATATTTATTAAGATAAAATATGAAACAGTTTTTTAAAAGTAATAATCTTTGAAATAACATTTTTCCAAGTGTTTGTTTAGAAGAGGAAAAAACACTGCCATTTTTCGTAGAATTACACAACTTCTGCTAAAAATTAAAAGAAAAAATAATTTGAAGCATTTTACTGTATCTTATTAATCCGGATCTAACTAAGGCTGTCCATAATCTGTGGAATTATGAAGCATTATGTACAGTATAAATGTAAATGCGTACACACGTGATTTAATATTCGGTTCTTTAAATCTACGAAGTTCATTAAAATGCAACTTCTAAATTAAAACTAGGAGTTTCTTTGTTTTTTATCTCTTGAAAACTGTGTTCACTGTGATTAGAAAACGTTTTTACAGCAGTTTAAAACAAGGCTGCATTTTTTCACATTGCAATGGAACGACAATGTTTTGTCTTTAACAAGTGAAGAAGTAAGATACATGAAATAAGTTTTTCTTTTCAAATTTAGCAGCAGTGGGGAACTCATTCCAGGAAAGATTGCAGCGTTTTTCCTTTTTTCTGAAAAAAGAAGTTTAGAAAAAATGCAGTTTCAAACATTATTGCTTTAAGAAAACTTTTTAATGTTTTCCAAATGCTTGATTGTTTTTCTTAAAGGGTCATTTAGTGTGAATTTATATAGAAATAAACTTTCATGAAACTAAAATTAGAAATAAAAATTTCTAAGAACTCTTAAATTAAGTAATATTTTTATTTAATTTCAAGAATTTAATTTCAAGAATTTAATTTCAAGAATTTAATCTCAAGAATTTAATTTAATTTCAAGAATTTAATTTAAATTCATTCAGAGAGAGAGAGATTAATTCGAAATGAACGAAAGCTTCAGTTCAACTTACTTCTTTAACTTACACCTTTCCGGATGAAACAAATTTGTTGATGCCAAATTTCCTCTGAAATGTTTTTATTGATCCAAAATGTGTGTACATATATGTTGAAAAATGTTAAATTACTGTTAATGAAAGGAAACTCAATCCAATAATTTAGTAATTTTTTTAAAATGAGTAAAATTAAGGTGGTTTCCTTAATTATTTGCTTTAAAGAATGTGGCGGAAGTATAAGTTATCAAATTTTAATAATAACTAATTTAGATAAAAATGTCATAACATTATGTTCACAAGGAAAATGACAAACACTTCAATAATCCCCTACAAAAACTTCAATTTTAACTAAACTATATCTAATTTTAATCTAACAATTAAAAATACTAAATAAATGCCAAAAGAACCTATGGAAAAGGAACATATATGAACCCTGTTACAATTAAGACTATAAATATAATTGAAAAAGACAATCCAGGATATGGAGTTTTCAACAATTAAAGTGGTTAGCTCAGTTAAATTTTAAGCAATACCAATATTACTCACGTTAACTCCATAAATCCCTTTGACTGTTACTCACTTTGACTATTCTATAATATACGAAAGTGTAGTAAGGGCTTGTTACATAAATTCCAAAGATTAATCTTTTAATTTTGACAAGATATATACAATTTGTTTTGAAAATTACATGATTCTTCAATAACGTTACTATGAAAGAATGGAGGGATTACTTGTGACAGCCAGTTCACTCCCCTATTTGCAGGCAAAATACATCATTGCAGATAAAATTATTGCAATAAATGCAACGTTTATTAGAGCATAACTTATAGTCAATTATTGAATTTGGATTTATATTGTAACCATCATCTGAAAAAACTGAATTTAAAATGTTAATTTTGTTTAAAAAATTATATAGATTTTTGTAATTATTTTTGGTAAAATATATGCATAGAATATTAAAGCTGCCTTTTATTTGATTTCATATAAAAAAGCTACAACACTACATTGAAAAATAAATAAAACTTTTTAAACTATAAATTACCAGTTTTTATTTCTTCTAGTATATTTTCTAATATATACGGCAATTTTACCACTGAAGCGATGATTTGTGCATGTTTGACTGCATGAAAAATGCAGCAAAAATAAGATGTAGGGTTTAGAACGACACAATCAGTCTTGACAAAATACAATTTGTATTTTTATTAATTCTTCAACTTAAAAAGTTTTGATTCAGAACATTAAAAATTAAGTTCTCTTGTTAACTGTCGAAATATTGTTAATCAGAAAGGTATTGAGACTGCTAAGTTATCTTAAATAATTAGTGAATTAAAATTCAACAATCATAGAAGCAGTTTCAGTAATAACTAATCCACTCATATATAGCTCCACAAATATCGACTTTTCTCATGAAAAACCACCGAAAAGTAATAAGATGAACAAGCATGACTTGTTAGTCTGTATTTCTAATTACGTTAAGAAAAATTAGGAAATGTTTCATTTCATGAAATAAAAAAAGAGTAACAGTAACTCACCTTAATATTAGGAATACCGCAAAGATGACTTTTTGGGGCGAAGACATAATAAGAATTTTAACATCAACAGCAGTACATTTAATTCTTCATTCTAGAATACACTACTTGGATTTTCTTCGTCAAAGTTCTATACACAACAACCCAATCATTATTAATTGAAAAGAAATGCGCAATGCTAAATACTTTTAAAAGTCATTGAATTATGTTTCTGCAGAGAGTCATGAACACGTTTTCACTCCAAATAGTTCACTCGCGGATAAAAATATCTAATGGATATCTCGAAAATTAAAATTGGATATCTCATTTCAAGCCACCTGGACCAGATTAATACCATTTAATAATAAGATACTACCTAATCCATTAATCACAAAAACCGTATTTTAATTAATTACAGACTTCCAGCACTTGATGAAAGCAGTCGATGATTTGATTAAAATTGAAGTTGATGCCGCGAGCAGTGGAAGAACAAAGGCAAGTGATTGCAAACAGGTGTGTGGTTGATGTGTTCATCTTCCACATCGAAGCAAACTTGACATCACCCAAAGAAGTGATGAAACACAAGAAAGATATCGACCGCTCAGAACTACGAGACAACCTATCACTCATCCGCAAGTTTTTTTGACGGGGGAGGGTGTATGAGGTTTTGTTTGACTGGCGGTCAATTGTTTGGATAGGATTGATAGGAATTTTATGGGAGAGAAATACCTATTAGGTGTTAGGTCAGTGATCTTGCGCAAAGCTCTTACATTAAGGTTGCATCATCCGGGCGTGAAATGTTTTATTAAATGTTTCAGAAATGTGAAATCCAGTTAAACTATGTCTTTAGCAACGGATTTCGAAATCATATCAATGCATTTAAGGCGTTTTAAGTATATTTTTCACTTTCAGCATAAACTTGGTTTTTAAAAAGGTCACTAATAGAAGTTTAGTTTCTGGAAATAACTGCTAAGCGAAGAAAAGAAATATAACCGTTGGAAAAACATTCTATTGTCTGGATATAAATCCTGAAATAAATATTTTTTCACTTTGAAATATATTGCCATGGCCCTTTACAGACATAATTTATTCTTAGGCTCTTTGAGCAAGATATTAATTGATTTCAAGCTTTATCATGACGTGCAATAGAAAAATATAAATTTGAATTAAAAAGAAAATAAATAAAAGAAACAGAAAAGTAAACAATAATAGTAATGAAAATAATGTACGTTTTTGCGCGCAAACGCAGCAGCAAAAAGTAATTGCTTCAACAAAAATTTTTTAAAGATAACATAACAAAAACTATAGTATAAAATAGCAAAGATTCTCCAAAAATTGAAACACTTAACAAAAATTAGAAATTACTCAAAATGGAAAGGAACTAGAATGGCGCACTCATCGGAGACCACACGCCATTAGTAGTTCTAAATCGACAAATTTTCTGTAGAAAGGAATGACAAAAGTCTAAATTTAATCCTTTCTGTGGTCTGAATTTATCCGGCCACCAATCATATTATCATGACGTCATATTCTTTGATTACAAGCGAAATTAATTAAACAATAAATAACGTAAATAAAATGGGACCCTAATGGACCATGGTGCGAACTTATAAGTACTTTTATGCCCCTGGTAAATCTTGCAATTTATTTTAAACGCAGTGAAATAATGGAAATAAAAGCATTTTTTCATAACTTGTATCCAACAGTCTAAAAATTTTATAGACATTCTAAGATGAGACAGTGAAATCAAAAAATTAAAAAGAGATAGAGTGTTAAAAGTTGAAGATTTTCAGCGAGCCTATTGATGTAATAATGCATTCTTCTTGATGATTCAGTTTTGACGGAGGTAACAGACGTTATGATCATGTCATGTACTTATATAAGTTTAAAAAGAATTCAATGTATGTAATTTTTGAATTTATTATTAATAAATTTAAATTAATGTACCCATTTATAAAGGCTAACTGAATGAATGAATAATTTTTAGGTCATTTCTAATTCTTAGGATGCAAAAGTATCATCTGCAGTGTAATCAATCTGCAGTGAAAAATGAATAAAACGTTCGTTTTAGTAATGATCGAGTACTCAGAAACATTAACCAATTATATAATATTTCGGTATATGCTACTGAAATGTGTATCAAAATAGTAAATATTGCGAAATGCCAGTAAAATGGTTTAAGATTTTTTAAAAAATCCTTCTTTCCATGTTTTTTCCTTAGTAAAATTTCCTAATTCGTTAAAAAACTTTTGTTAATGCAATTCATGTTCTTCTTCTTCTTTTCATAAATAAAAGTGAGTTAAGTTATAATTTGTGATCAATAAAAGTGAGTAAAGTGACAGAGAAAAAGTGTTTAAAAAATGAAAAATTTCTATTTCTGAAAGATTCATTGTTTTAGCAGTAGATTTATTAATGGAAGTATCTTTTAAAAGAAAATAGTCAAATTACTTTTATTATTGGCAATTGTTATTACTACTAACATTTCTCATGATTCTTATTCGGAATATAGACATACAAATGGCTAAAATATTCATGTTTCTAAAGAGTAACAAAATATACTTTTGCTTAAATTTAGGTGGATTACTTATAAAAACGAAACAGAAGGTATGAATTTCTCAAGAAGTGATAAGTAATCGAATAATCATAGAAGCTCGTGCTGAACATAGGCAGCTGCTCATAGAATCATGCTGAACACCATTTCATTATTATATGGTCCCTGGGGATAAAAAATATTTATTTCACTAACCGCATTGTCTTTAGTATGCCACAGACAGTGTTATAGTAAAAGAAACTCGCCCGGGAAAGAGATGCTGTAAAGAAAGATCATGCAACAGCATATTTATAGACAGGTAATTATTTATTACTTTACTCTCAGAGCCTACGTCAGTTCGTCGCCAAGGTTGCGCAGAAACCATGAAGTGTTTACGCGCCAGAAAATACCACAAAACTCCGATGAAAAAAATTATCTACGACAAATTCTTTAGACATATCAACCGCTTTTCCCATAAGATAATGCTCTGTAAAGCACACTGAGACATAAAGTTTCCTGGTGAATCTCTAGTTAAATTCAACTGAACCATAATATTTTTGAAAAGCTGTAAAGATATTTTTAGAACACTTTGAAATTTCTGAAGAAGTCCTTTTTATAAAACACAAGCTTTTTCAACAACTGCAAAGATTCGAAAATTGATTTTTTTTATTAGAAAAAGCAATTGAAATATTATCCCACATAGGTATATTTAATCTGAATAAAAGCAGAAATTAGATAATATAATCCAAGCATGCCAAATTCATAAGCTAAGATGTCTAAGTTTAACACGAAACAACTTTTAAGGCTTTAAGGACCGAAAAAGAACTTAAGTAGATTTGTCTTGAAAAGAGTGCAATAAAGGTACTTAAAGCGGTGTAATCAATGCTTTCTTTATGGCATCTGATACCTCTTCTTTGCTATCAATTTTCTTACCTCTGAAGAAATCTTTTTGACAATAATTACTATCATAACTAATCTAATGTGATTGTCAGTAATTATAGAAATATCTTACAGGAGGGTTATTTTCTTTCATATCTGATAAGTACCCCAAACATTGAAATAACGAAAATTTTCGAGTATTTCCAGATGTGATTGCTAAATATTTGTAACACTCAGGCATCCTAGTTTCACAGAATTTGTCTTACAAGTCAAAACCATAGAGGATCTAGATGATCTCCATTTCCATATGATTAGAAACAGATTCTGTGTTACAGAAAAAAGAAGACGAAGAAACAAAGAAAACATGTCGTCCAATATTTCAAATCTTCAAATTTTTACTTCTTTTGCAATCATTGCTTCAAATTCAAGTTTACGACCGTCAATTGTTTCAGTCTTGTATCCATATGATGTTGTTTCAAATAAATTTGAATTGTTCTTGTTGTGCACTGTATCGTGTGGCAAATCTTCAATTGCTTTTTCCCAAAGATCTAAATTACATTTGAATGCTATAACTTGGTCACATATATTTAAGATTGTCAGATATTTTAGCTGCAGTTTCCAGTTAGCAAACTATAATTGTTTTGTTATGTAAACCATGAAGGACTACATATATACATGAAAAAAGGCTGGTATCTTGATTTTCATTTTTTAAACTAATATATTTTTTCTTTCAGAGTCAAGCATTTTTTAAGAGACTTTGTAGCTGGATATCCATAGTATCTCGGTATATTAGGGTAAACTAGAATACTAGCTTTACAGTTCATTTAAGATAGCTGAGAAGTGTAGATGATTTATATAAAAGTCTCGAGATCATATAAAGCTAATTATTTTTGTAGGTTTTAACACATTTCCAAGTTGATTAACATTGTATAGTTATGAATAGCGCAATGAATTTTGGATTGCTGGAAGTATTACCACGAAACCATTGTTTTTCCAGATAATTGAAGGAGTTCCATTTGTTGCTGAAGACAGTTCAGCATTGTTTTATTGCATTTTTTCGCAAGTTTATGAACACAGTTAAAAATATCTTATCCTGTAGTAGGACCATGCATTGTTACAAGTTCCTCAAAAATGTCGGTATCTCTGCTATAAGTTCGAAGAAACACAATCAACTCCTCCCTTTATGAATAAATCTTAAAAATAAAAATAACTCTAGAATTAAAAGATTCACTCGGAACATCATGTCAAAATAGAAGTTTTAGCAACAAAGGGGAACTAACCCAAACTGTTAAAAAGGTGCGCCTTTTTTCATGTAAGTAAGGTGAGAAATGGAAAAATCTGTCTCTGGTGAGGTAAGTAAGACATTTCTGAAGGCAAGTGCATTTTAACATAAAAGATAATAGGCCTGTCTTTCATTTTTTACTTTGAATGTCAATTATATTTGCTAGTTAAGGTGTAATTAATTTTTTTCTGACCGGGGGTGTCTTTGCATCGAAAAAGAGCGTTTCTTTGCATCATGCACATTTGTGAAAAACAGCAACCCGGTTGGTTTTTAATTATTTTTGTATTAAACAATAATAAGAACAATGTTTGCGTAAGTTTCAGATATGCCCAGGGTGTATAAAAGGAAGTTAGGGACTCTTAAGTATATGGAGTTATCTCCAGAGACCTTAGAAGCTTGATTTAACGCGATTTCACAAGTTTAGGGTATTTTAAAAGGGGCAGAAACCTTTTTTGGTACCCCAAGTGAGCAGTTTGTTACATTCATATATTTGTTTCATTCATATAAATAAACATGAAAATCCCCTCGTTTTCTCCAATGAGAAGGAAAAGACCGTTGCAATGTGTCGTCCAATTCAGTGACTTCGGTTTTCTTGTCAATAGTATTGTTAGAGTAGAGTATTCGCACATTACATCACTAAGTTTTAGAAACATCACGCCTTTTTAAATAGAGCTGATTGGTTGTCGTATTAATGTTTTCTATTCGCTGTTTCACTGTATCATTATGAATCCCCATTGGCTGCTTTTCTATCTTTTCAATCCTCTTGAAAATCTATATATATATATATATATATATATAAGTGACTTTCAATTTATACTCACTGTGATTCTGCTTTTCATGTATGATAGACCATGCTGTAAATAAAAACTGCTTTATCCGATCCAAAGAACTCTGACTCTTTTAACACATGCATTTTCCACCATGAAGTGGTTATAAATCTAACAAGTATAGATCTTAAAATGATAATAAACGTTTATCTTACTATGAAGGTGCAGTAATAGATAGATATATTAATAACGTACTCGGCAATAATTAGATAAAAGGATTTCCTAAACGCCATCCTGATTTGACCGAAAGAAATGACGTAAAATTGTTAATTATAATTTAGTCAATTATGAAATTTATTTTTCTTGTGTATGTCCACCCAGGTTTTCAATAAATAAATCTAGAATTGCACCCAGAGAATTTGTTTTGTAATACACTGAAAAAAAATTAACCAGTACAAAGTATCCCCACCTATGAGGTAACTTTGCACCAAAATTTCGAAAACTCATAGTTAATTATTAAATCACTGTATGATCCAAATTTTGCTGCAAAACGTTTCTATAATAATCTCTTAATGAGAAAAAATAGAAAAACATTTCTTTTAGAGAAATACATGTAATTAATCTCGAAATTCTGTCGAAAGTCATGAAAATCGGTGCAAAGTAACCCCGTTTTACGGTAGAAGTATTCATAACACATACTGTAAATAAGACCTGCCCCTGAAATAAAATATTTTTTGCGGAGATCACTATCATCCAGGGGTAGTTGATGTACTAGATAGATAGATTTAGCTATGTTCCTTATACTGAAATAAATCCCGTTATTGATATTTAGAATGCTAAACAATAAGGATCATTTGGCCATATATAACCAAGAAATTTACTGCAAAAATTAAACACCAAACTTAATCTTTCTGACTTACTGCGTCTTTGTGTCATGGCGTTCAGAGACAGGCAGGTAGGCAGACTTCCCCAAATGTGTTTTTTGGATTCAGGGAGATCTAAAATGTGAAGATTTATAAAAATTTCGGGATCGAATTTTTGTCGATTGTAATACTGTATCTTCGTATATGTGATTATTATATGTGATTACAATAGCAATGTTTCCTTGCGTCTAACCCTTATAAAAGAAGTTTTAAATGAACCTCTTTTCTTTCTTGAGTTTAAAATTGATATTTCAGTTGTCTCTATTCCAAATAAAGAGCTAGCTGCTGTCAAGTCGTGAAAGAGATTTCTGTGTAATGGCGAAGGCTTCTGAAATGCTTGGAATACTAACTTTATTTTCTCTAATTTGCCATTCACCACGACATTGTTTTCAGTACAATCGAAATGAAGCCAAAGCAAATTCATTTGAAAAAGCAATTAGTTTCAGTGGTTGGAGTAGTCAGTAGCAGAAGTCAGGGGCGAACTTTGCGATTGAAACTTGGCTACCTACCAGTTTTGCAATAAGAAGATGGGCATGGTCCATATTTAGACATCTTACAATTTACTACCTGGATCATGGTCGAAATCCTCCCACCCACCACAAAAAATTATGGGGAAGTGTTAAAAGTTAATATTTTCATGGAATAGTGTCAGCTTGATGGCAAAGTTTTCACCTTCATTTAAGCGCAACTAACCTAAATGAAGTTAATTATGATTCGGAAGTTCTCATTGTCGGTTTTTCGGGAACCTTGTGCGTGGAATGCCTCGCCATTCGATCCTAGATTAAAATTGCAAGTTCTATAGTTTGCAGATTTACAGATCACAGCGTATCTGCAAATCCTGATGTTATTTCACAAATGTATTGGTTCTAGATAATTGTTTTAAACACCCTGTCGTCCGTATATGTAAAATATACTTAATAAAAACCCTTTTATCAGTTGGCTGAAATGTAGAATATTTTTATTTTAATTATTTTCTACTTTTTAGCTTTTAATTCATAATTAATGAATATAAATATTATGGAATCTTGAAATCAATTTTTTACTTTCTCGTAAACGAAGTATACAAAGAGAAAGTATTGTAATCGTCAAAAAATTCGAACTCGAGATTTTGATGAATCTTCACGTTTTAGACCTTCCTGAGTCCGAAAAACACAATTTTGGAATTATGTCTGTCTGTGTGTCTGTGAACGCGATAATTTAAAAACTATTAAAGCTACAGTGTTGAAATTTGGTATGTGATCTTTACACGTAATTTGTAGGTTTATATCAAAGTTTTGACAAAATACAACCGAGGGAAGTCTGTCTGTCCGTGTTTATGTCAACACATAAGCTCAAAAACTAAAATAGTTAGACAGATAAAATTTGGTACACAGTTTTATCATTAGGAATGTATATCTGTATCAAATTTTGAACTAAATCCGTGAAAGGGCTGACTTCTGTCGGTCTGTATAATCTCATGCTTCTAAACGCTATAACTCCTACACGCAATGACTTAGATAAATGAAATTTGATATGCGGTCTTCTAACCTTGATTGCAGACTTGTGTCCAACTTTGGTTTCAATCAGTTAAAAAAAACCTTTCAAATTGCATATTGCTATTATGTTGGCGCAGTTTACTGCTGCTTGGCGATAATAAGCTGCGGTTAAGCTGTTGTTTACAGTAAGTTTTCCTTTCGTTTTGGCGCTTTCTACGAAGGTCAAAGAAAATTGTGATCAAACCCAAACCAGGCGTGAAAAGAGCAGCAGAAATTATGGCAATCCTTAAAATTGGATTTCGAGATGAAACGCCTGTTGTAGGTGTGGCGAGTAAGTGAGTGATATCTTTAATAAAATTTTATATTCCAAAACGTTCCATAAAATCTTGATACTTGTGGCGTTACCTCTGTGGCGTCTGTAATTTTTATTGAGGGAGAGCAAGGAATGACACGTTTTCTATGGAGTATACGAGAAAGTTTAGGGGAGCTCACTTCCGCTGGTTTCAACTTCAGTACCAGGTGGCAACACCGGCATGGAAGCAAAATTTAATAAAATTAATCTATTGATCGATAATAAAGTTCTGAAAATATTAAATTAGTGTATTGCCATCGATTATTGCCACATAATTGCTCAAAATCTAAAAACTTTAATACGTTAAGAAGTGAATGAAAAATCGATGACAAAATCCAAGCTTTATAGACATGAAATAACTGAAGTTAAATAAAAGTATATAAAAGCCATTAATTGATCCCAGCATGCCTCACGAGATTATTTGGGTGTAGGATATAGCAGCTGATAGATTATCCATGATGATTCATTGAACAATGACGCATTTTCCCAAGCGTTTTTATACTTCAGGAACAACATACAGTACAACTCTGAATTCAACTACTTTAACGATCAAAATGATGCATTCGAGGCACCAGAATATATGTTTCACTAACCATCCAATCACACTTTTGGTCATATATGAAAGAAGCTTGAAAAAGGGTTACACAGGTTATTATGAACTTCCTTTGTCACAACATAACCCAAAATGTACCACAGTACGTATGTACCTTAGAAATGATGGAATTTTAAGTAATCTTCCAAAAATTATAAACTTTTTGAGGCTTAGTTTAAATCAAATAAGAGAATTTGTTCTCCCTTTAAGGCATGATACGTGAAATAAAAATCTATACTAAAATATCATGAAAATCTTGTTCCTAAGTAAATCAGGTAAGAGATAGAATCTCCACGAAATTTCAGAAGGTATTTAATAAAATGGTACTTCCCAAACGGAATAAAAACCCAAATAAACTCCTGCTTAGTAAATAAAACTGCTAGATCTCATCATGTGAATACCCTTCTCTATAGATTAACCTCTTAAGGATCGCATTTTTTTTGCTATCTAATAAGATGACTTCTCCTGTTTTGAAAGGGGTTGTCGTTTTCATTCCTCTAAGAAGGCATAGAATACTTGAGATGCTTATGGATTCTAGGTAATTTTTATGCCAAATTATAAAGCTAATTAATGATTAAATTTTAGTTTAAAAACCTAAAAATTCGATAAATCGATGCACGTCAATATGACGGGCGCGAGACTTAGGGGTCTATTCTGGTACCCCCGGTTGGGTTGGGTTCCGCACGTTAACAACGGAACCCAATCCAACTCCCAACCCAATCGGGGGTACCAGAATAGACCCCTTAAGGGGTTAATATCGAAACATGCCGTCTTCACTTCAGCTGTTGAGAGGTCCGCGTACGCAGCTAAATTACCAAGAATTCCTAACTGAGGAATCCAATATCAGAGCTAACGCTGATTTGAAGACCAATTAGCAAGGTGGATGGAAAAATATCACTAAATCCTCAGTGTTTCTTAGTATTTTTATCTTTCTTTTTGAATATCATTTTTAAAATCCGTTTGGGATAGAGGGATCTTGTTGAAAGTATATATTCATGGCTTAAAATCCTCATCATATACATGCCTAATTCATCTTAAACATGCATAGACAGTCGCATATTCAGTCTCTTCCTTTGTCATTGATGAAAAATCGAGCTAAGAGATAGCCAAAGTGAAACATGAAAATTACGAAATTCTAGATCTGGTTATTAATTATATATATCTATAAATATCTTTGTATAAAATGTATTGGTAGAAGTGGAATGATTCGTGTTTTGTCAGTCACCTATTTTTGCTAATTAATTCGTTGTACAATGCTTTCACATCACTTTTTATACCACTGCGTATTTTGAATAATAACTTTTAATTTATGAAATTTATTACTACGATGTATTATGCGATATGATAGAGAATGAAAAAAAAAACTCGTAATGTAATAATCTGATTCAACACTTTTAAATCTTTTTCGGAACAACCACGTATCAAGTACAAGCGACAATAATTATTGTCTTGTTTCTGAAAACAATTAAGCAGTATTCATGGTCTGTAGGTTACTATCACTTTCATCGAACTTCATAACTTCAGTTTAAGTTTATTTATTTTTTTCATTATTATTATTTTATAATTTTTTTTGTTTAAGAAATTTTCCTATATAAAGTCATGTTTTATGTTTATGTGATCGTAGAGAATCCTTGCCCGTATATTTAATGAAATAACCTCAAACGCGAGACGAAGGGTTTTATCCCCAAATTATTCTTCCATCTATTTTCCTTAGATAGATTTTCTTCTTTCTGTAGGGAAACCAGCCCAGGAGAGTCAGGTTTGTTATTCAGAAGGTTGATATGAAAGAGTACTTGAATGGAACTTCTTTCCTCCACAAGTGCTATCGTGGTAGGGAACTTTATACTTTTGTACGAACCTAGGCTATATAACTGCAAGAAAAAGAAGATATGACAACTGCCTTGGTAATGGATTATCGGTTGTGATATCTAGTTTCAGAAAATCAATGTGACTAATTAATAACAATTAAGAATCTTTCTTTAAAAATCTGAAAATTTATTTTAGAACAGTTCTCCAATAGGTAAACATTAATTGGAAACTCTTCTACTTTTTTAATATAAAACATATCTGTCTTATGCCTCCTTCTGAGTGTTAATTCCATCTATATTTTTCGTAGTAATAAGATAACTTGAAATAATTTAGCCTTATTATTCCTAAAAACTAACTTATTTTCACGTACTTTTTGTTATTTTAAATAAAATTATTTATAAGAAATGTGTGCTAAAACGTATGATCGTGGATTGCCACGTGACATCGTAAGTAAACTAAGACTTTATTTGATTTTTCTGTGAATAAATAGTATTTAATTAACATTAGGTTAAAAAACACTGGTTATTTAATTAAATAATGCGTGTGTTATAAAACCATGAAGTTTTATACTTTCTAGGATTTATTAATTTTACAAATGGAACGTTTTTAAAGTTTAGACTAGGAAGTTCTTGGAGTATTAATTGTTTTAGTAATTTGAGCTAATTTATATTTTTAAATGATGTACATGCAATTGTTCTCAAGAAGATGAAATTTTAAATTTAAAATCATTTTTAATTTATCCTAATTTTAAAGTTTTTTTCAACATAGAGCAAAAAAAAACAACCCAAAGCCTTCATCAAATATAAATAAAATTACCTGCAAAATAACTGACCTCTGAAATTGCTTTACATGGTCAACTGACATGCGAATTATTAATATCTGTTATACATCTCTTTTTTATCAACAGTTTCATTCTCTTGTTCTTCAAGAAGGCGATAAAAGAACACAAGCTGATTTGCCTGGGAAGGTATAGCTGTCATACGATGCTTGCAGTCACGTTTTGCATTAAACCCAAAACAGACCTCCGAATTTTTCTTTAAAACGAATTCCTGACGGAACTAAGCAACATCTTGAAACCCAGTTATTACTGAATGGAGTTTACCAAGGAAGACATTTTGTATCGGGCAGTTTCTCCCAATGTCTACTTCCGGCACTTTCATAGAGGTTTAGGTAGGTGTGGGCCGTGTTTTTTCCTGATATTCCACTGCTAGTGAAAATTTCACTCAGTACCAACAAGCCATTTTATATTTCTGATAATACGACTTTCTGACAACACTTGGTCAAAAAA
>BGPR01030541.1:8536-18594 GCA_013235015.1 Araneus ventricosus
ATAGTCAAAAAGCGTTTGCTATGTCTGTCTCACCCATTCAACTTTAACCAGGGAAAAAGGATAATTCTAGATTTTACTCATTAAACAATAATTCCAAGAGTTTGATTAAACTGATAATAGATTTGTAAAATGTAACGTCGCTGCTTTAATGAAAGGTTCAGTTTGGTTTAGTTATATTAAAGGGGTGTCGGAAACCTTATAAGGACAAAGTTAAATTGGCCATTTCGATGTTCCTTTTCTCAAAATCTGTTATAGATGCATAATTTAAATTTTTTTATACAAGTGAAGTGCACATTTCTCATTATACTGAAATGAGTTTTTGTAAAAAAAACCTCAAAAATTTATTTTTTACATATTTTTTTGTGTCAAAATAGGGTAAAATTTCACTAGGTCTAATTAAATACTTGTAAATTTATAAGAAATTAAAAATTAACCAAAAGCTCATTTCAGTATATTTAGAAAGGTGTACTTTACTTGTATAAATAATTTCAAACATGCATCTATAACGGAGTTTGAGAAATGGTACATCGAAATAGTCAATTTAACTTTGTCGGTATAAGGGTTCCGACTCACCTTAACGTTTCGTTCTGAAGCAACACGAGGGCTATTTTGGGACGTACCTCGTGTTTTGTACCTCGGTTGGGTGACGAGAACAACATCTGGGCTGGCACCCCATCTCCAAACTTCCGCTCCACACTAGTGGGAGGGCGTTTGTCTCCTTACGTATGATTTAACGCGCACCAAGCCCAATACACGACAGATTTTCAGTGGAATCGGGTTTCGAACCTAGAACTCTCCGGCCCCAAAGCCGAGACCTTTCCAGATAGCAATTTTAGTTTGACACGACAAGAGTGCAAGTGTGAAAGAAGCTTGCAGCAAGTTAACGCAAGCTTCGAAATCACCATAGGACGAACTTGGAGCAAGCTTGCCGCATCAAACTCATTGCAAATTATAGCAAAAACAGAGTATGAACACAGCCCGGAATAGAACTCGCGTTCTGCAGGTTCCGAAGCTCACGAGCCATTCGGCCAGTTAAACTCCGAGAGAAGAAGATAGATTTCGCTAATACATCGTTCGATTCGATTCGTATACGATTTATTTTAAACTGTTTTCTTGATTTCATTAATTTTTTGAGTTTAGAATAAGATTTGAAGTCAAAGAGAGAGCGATTTTCGCTAACAACTACGTTTTTCTAGTAGAATAAATTATGAAATTAGAGTTCAAAAGTAATTACTTTAAAATGGGACAAAATGTATAAGTTTATTTTTCAACAAACATTGACTGTTTTTCGGTTTAATTTTGTTTATAAACGCTAAAATTTCAACATTCAGAAAAAGGCGATATAGTTTTCTTTAAAGTGCGAGTGCTATATTTAGTAAAAAGATGGAAAATGTTTCAAAAATTTTTTTTTTACAAATTATCATTGATTTATTGAATTAATAAAAAGAAGCACGGTCTAGGAGATTCTATTAAAAATCCGATGTTTTTTTAAAGCACAGACAAAGATAATTATCTCTTTGTGCTATCTTTGCATCAAGCTTGTTTTGCAAACTTGTAGCAAGCTTGCAATGCAAGGAGGTGGCGCTATTTGTCACGGCGAACTTGTAGCAAACGCGTTTTGCAAGCGAGGGTGGCGCTAGTTGTCATGGCGAACTTGCCCGAAGTTCGCTTCAAGTTTGACGCGTCAAATTTGCTATGACGAGGTAATATCAAGTCAAAATCAAACTTGCTGCAAACTTACGTGCTATCTGGGTTATCACTAGGCGACCGCAGCCTCCAAACTTAAGTTTACTTCTGTATGCCTGAAAGTCATAAAGAGAAAGACTGACAAGGCTATTTGCCAAATGATACGAGGGAAGCAAAATTTTGGTTGTAAAATGAAACATGCACAAATTATGGCTTGTTTATGCAACATCATTTCATGAGGCTTGATATAAATTTGGCACAAAATGCAAGAAAAACAGGGTTGTTCAAATGTCCTTTAAGCGTTTCAAACTTAATAAAAAATCAGAAATCATTATATCAGTGTGCGATTTTATTAAATTGCATTACGCGGCACAAAAGTTTTTTTTTTTTTGCTATAAAGAATGTTTCAGTTATCTGTACATAGATAGCGCCAGTGGTACAGCATTTAACTAAGTAAGATTTATTTTCCAGTACTGCATGAAGGATATTGATGAGGGGTTTTCCACAAATTCATATTTTTAAACTTGAATTTTTGAATAATTTTGTTGAATTTTATAAAGATTAAACATGCTGAATACCCAGGCATACTTATAAATAAAATTCACAATTTAAATTGTCGGTCGACGATCACTATCCGAAAATTCAAATTTAAAAAATATCAATTTGTGGAAAAACCCTCATTGTTTTGTTTCTCTTAGAAAGAAGCAGATATTCTGCTAACTACAATGCAAATATCTTTCTGAATCTTAATGGTATTCAACTGGAATATTTATATAATTTGCCCTATATATCTGGCTCTGAAGATGTGAAAGAAAAATTACACTGTTTCTCGCACATGCACAGTAAAAAATTATTCTACAAATACTTATATTTCTTCTACAATTATACTATTAACTTCAACTTTTAATGGAATACTTCTCTAAGACATCGTCAAGTATTCTGTAAGTTTCGTATTATTTGGTAGAAAACTCTGCATGTTATAAGCAAAACACATGAGGAAAAATTTAGGATTTTAAGAAAACGTTTATGTGTGTCTTTTAGAATATGCTTGATATTTTTACGAAAATGCATGTAAGCAATGTGCTTAATAAGCAAAACTATTGATGAAATTTGTAAACCATTATCAGCTTTCTGTGGAACAGAGTGAGCTCAGATTTTCTTTTCTCCACCAATTTCTGGTAGGTTCTCTAAATATCCTCGTGACCGAATCTTCACGGTAAGTTAGTGTCTATTCTTCACCTGGTCGAATTTCAAGGGCAGCTGTTCTAACCTTTCCGATGAAATTCTAAAAAATTTGAAAATCTGAAAGTGTCCGGAAACTTTTGATCATTTAGTGTATGTAAGTATGACGACTCCAGCGGAAAGATCAAACTGCGTCGCTTAGTACAGGGTGATTATAATTAAAGTTAAAGTTTCAAAACGCTATAAAAAAGATCCACTGATCAGAATGACGTCAAATTTGAACGGAATATTATTGAAGACGGGGGTAAACGTATAGCGTAAGAAAAAAACTTGTTCCAAATTTTAGCAACAGATGGCGCTGTAAGCGTCAGAATATGTAAATTAAAATTCATGTCATTTCGCTACAGCCTGGCCGTCCCGAACACCTGATCTTAATCCGTGTGGCTTCTGGCTGTGGGGATATCTGAAAGATGTTGTGTTCAGTACTCCGATTGCACACTTAGCTGAATTGAAGGCACGCATTGCGCAACACATTTTGAACGTGACCCCGGAGACACTGCGATTAGTTGTAGAACAAGCTGTTTCTCGATTTCAACTTGTTGCAGAAAACGGTGGACAGCATATTGAACATGTTTTGCACCAGTCTCGCGAAATTTAAAAACCAATTTGATGGATGCTTTTTATGCGGTTTTTGACATCAGGACAATTTAAAAAAACTGATATGATGGATACTTTTTATGCGGTTTTTGGCCTCATGACAATTAAAAACCGATATGATGGATGATTTTTATGCGGTTTTTGGCCTCAGGACAATTAAAAACCGATTTTTCCCATCCGTTGTGATATGACCTTGCCGTGGTGGATGGGCTTACGTAACTAACAGTATCACATATGTACAGTCATGAACACTGAACAGAATAGTCGGTTCAACGTGTAACTTACACCTTAGCCGTTATTTTCCAATTCATTTGTCATTTGCAGTCGAAACCTTTTAAATTAGGATGCGTACAGCGCCATCTGTTACTAAAATTTGGAATTATTTTTTTCTTATGCCATACGCTTTCCCCCTTCTTCAATAATATTCCGTTCAAATTTGGCGTCATTCTGATCAGTGGTTCTTTTTTATACCGTTTTGAAACTTTAACTTGACCCTATACTTTGAGACATAGTCGATTATTCAAGTTCAAACAAAGTTTCGTACTACGTATCATAAAGCTGCTCCTTGTCGAAACAGAATTTTGTCATGGCACCGAAGACTTTTGAAGACTGGAAGCGTGTTGGACACACCAAGAAGACGCTCGTCAGATGATGATGCCGAACGAATCCGCCAAATGCTTATTCTCAGTTTTACATTGTCAACACGAAGTGCATCACGGGAATTGTGAATTGCACGAACAACAGTACGTCGATACTGTTTTGCGGTACAGACATTCATTCAAATTAAATTTCCGATTTATTAACAATTTCTTTATGGAAAAAAAAACTTTATTCCGTGTAATGCAATATAGTAAAAACCGCGCACTGATATAATTTTGTTTCATTACTTTTTATTATATTTTGAAATGTGTCAAGGACACATTTATAATTATTTTGATTATTATACGTGCAATGATCCTGCCCTATACTCTGCTCCGAGTCCATTTTGCGATGGTTATGATATCGGAGATGTTTCCGATCGATCCTTGATATTTGCTTCTGTTATAATTTCCTGCAATGATTTGGATAGTACGCTTTTTCATGTTGAATATAATGTTTTCTGGAGAGACCTACTCTATAAATGGCTGTAGTTCCGTGACCTTCTTTGCAAGAGAGTCTTCCTCTTCATTCCATAAAATAACAGAATAACCAGGAACACATAAAACAGAAATTTAAATTGTTGAGGCGAAATTGTTGACTTTGGCCAAAATCGACCCTTGATATTTGCTTCTGTTATAATTTCCTGCAATGATTTGGACAGTACGCTTTTTCATTTTGAATATAATGTTTTCTGGAGAGACCTAGTCCAGCTCTTCCCAGCCTTTTTGGTTGTGCTGACCACCTGTTCAGTAAAAGGTATTTTGAGGCCCACTTACTAAATACAAGAAAAAAATACAAACAGATATAATACGTATTATATATTATATGTCAGTAATTAGTAAAGCTTATTATAAAAGCGTTAAAATATATTGTTTATAAAGCAAAACACTTTTTTGTTATAACTTAGCTGTCGTCATATCTAAGAAAATTCAGAAACAAGTTCAAGATTCAATATAAAATAACTCAATGGGATTTTTGAAATAGTTTGACTCCTATGAGAGAGTCAATATCTGGTTTAAAATTTGACTGTCTCAGAATCAAGTCACTTTCCACTTTCAGTATGTTTCTGTGCTTATGTTTCAAAAAAATTAAAGTTAAGGAAGCATGTTCACATGTTTGGCAAATGCTGGATACTGTTGCCGAACATTTATAGAGAATTGGGACCAATTGTGTTGTTTTAAAAATCGATTTTAGAGTCTGGTCACTTGATAGTTCAATTAACGAGTCTTCTTCATTTGATGATATTTTCACTTTCTTTATCTAGTCTTCTTGAAAAGGATTTCTGATCCATTGGTTCTCGCCTTGAATTTTCGAAAACTAGCACCTAAAACATATACGAAAAAGCCTACTGACTGCTCAAATACTCATTCATATGAACGAAGGGAAAACATTTATAACCACAGTACAAGTAAATAAAGTTAATTGTAAGAATTTTTTAAATTTTATATTAATATTTCTTTTTTATTTATTGAAAATATATTAACTCAAAACTTTTAAAAATATATGACTTAAATTACCTGAGGTTTGAAGCCAAAGACTAGAGGTAATATTTTATAGTTATTGCTGTTGCCTAATGAATTTTGACATAGCTGGTTTCCAGTAAATCATTTAGGGCTGGAAATGCGTCAAGGCAATTTTTCCAATTTTTAACCCATCTTTGAAGTTTAATTATCATTGCTTCTACCTTTATTGCACAAAAAAACCTATGGACGTCCTTGCCCTGCAGTGTTAAGTTGAGAACATTGAGAGCACTGAAAATATCTGCAAAATATGCCAACCGTTTCAACCAGTTTTCATCGGTCACACAGTCTAAGTAGTAACTTGCATCTTTTCCGTCTCAATCTCCCTCCTTAAAGAAAACCATGATTTTGTCCAGGAGTTCAAACAATTTTGACAACACGCCCAGGTAGCACAGAAATATTATATAATGTTTGCACACTGTTATACAATATTATGAACACCGAATACTGTAATAAAGTATTGTATTGAATGTATCAGTATTTCCGAGATACTAGATTTTCACAAATAATATAAAAACAATGTTTATTTATAAAAATCTTCATCTTAACTCAGGATATCACTCGATTGGAGTTTTTATTACAAAAACACCACTGGAACAGTTATTCTTTAAGATGATGAATATTATATCATACTATACAGTACAATGCACATGCATTAAATTTAAATGCTAATAAATTGAGGTTCAGTTTCTAAAACAGAGTGTTTGGATTACTTAGACACCGGAATATTGTGTTTAGACCAATATTTTATCCGTAATCATGCGCTCAAGTTGACTATCTCATTCTTTCTCCAACAATTATATCCATATTTATTACTCTCCCAAATAAATACATATCAGTAGCAAGATTTGAAAGTTTGTGCACAATAACAGAAAGAATAGATATTTTTTCTAGAAAATAAAGTTAGTTTCTGAAATGTTTTGTTTTAGAGATATAATGTATCGAATTTGACAGTTTTTCCCCATTCTTCGGAGGTTTAAACGGCGTATGTCCCTTTAAACGTGGTGTCTAGTATTAGTGCGTCCACTTTTAACTGTTATTGATTAATTGATAGAGAGATTTTGGTCTGATTACACTTCTTCGTGTAATAAACGTGTTAGATGGAACGAATGACTTTGGTTATTTTAATATTTGGATTTCAGTATTATTTAAGAGGCCACGGTTTCTCTAAAACTATTTTTCTTTCATGCATTTACAGTTATCGATATGCTGGTACTGTAATTGAGTTGTTTATTTTAATATGGATAACAGAACACCCCTGGCTTTAAATCGAGACTAGCGTTCCGCGGTCCACTAATAGGCTACCCGCTGCCCACTAGCGGGCCGCGGCCCATGGGTTGGGAAACACTGACCTAGTCAATAAAGGGCTGGAGTTCCGCGACCCTCTTTGCAAGAGAGTCTTCCACTCTATTCCATAAAATGCAAGAATGACCAGGAGCCCATAAAACGGAATTTTTTTATTTAAATATCATCTTATATAAATTTTTGAGGCGAAGCGCTGTATAACTTAGGCCAAAATATATCCTTGATATTTGCATTTGTTATAATTTCCTGTAATTGTTGTAAAGTTAATTAAATCACTAAAAGTCAATTAGGACAATTAATTGTTGAATTCTAAGTTGTAAAGTTTAAGTGAGTTACTGAATGTCAATTAGAATATTTAATTGTTAAATGCTAAAAAGGAGTGAAAGTTAAATTGTATTATCGTAAAATTTGATTAAATTATGTAATGCTTAATTGAAATATTTTTATTTATAAAATTCAAATTGACTGTTGGAATTCTAGAAGTCTGATATGCAGCCATGTTGTTATATAAATTAATTATTTCTCTTATATTTTTTTTATTGTTAATTCTTCTTCTATAATTTTAGTTTTCATTTTTATTCAACCAAAATCAATTATCTTATTCTTTTAATATTCAAAAAAAAATATTATTTAGGAAAATTTTTTAATTCGGTTTAAGTAAAAGTTTAGTAAGGATAGGCCTCAAAACAGAGTGCAATGAACCTTTGTAGCAGAATAGAATTCCCGCCTTTCAAGCCTAGCTCGCCTCCCACCTTGCAAAGCTTAAGAAAAACACATGGCCCCGAGATATTTTCCTTTCCACTTTTAAAAACCAGCAGTGGGTGTCCTTTTTAGAAATTGTCGGTAAAATTCTGATTCACACGCATTTTTGCAGCTGTGCTCAGTAGTTTAAAAAAAAAAAACCTTTGACCCTTTTGGGGCGCAGTTTAATTCTGGGGCCTCCAAACAAGCTTGAGGGACATTCCTTCCCTTTGAGGTAAAAACACCGCATTGAGAAAAATTCATTTTGGAATTTCTTTTCGGCTCTAATCCTGACAGAAATATGGGATGTTTCTACCCAAAAATTGCAGTTCAGAAATCCCTTCTGAAATTTATGGCGAGGGAGCACATCTTACTATTTCGACCCTTGACCCTGTGCGATTCGGAGCGGGAGCCCTGTTCAATTCTTGTCAACACTTCGTAATTTCTTTTTCGTTAGAGAAAGTCAGAATCTTGTATACCACGTGGTTTTGGGGGCGGTATTAATCTAAGGGGTTGCTTGATTTTGAAAACTTTTGACCAATGAGGTCTTAATAAGTTGGCTACTTTGCGTAAAAGCCATCGCCAATAAAAATTTTAAAAAGGGTGTTTGGGGGTTCTTTAGAGACAGAGACAGAGAGAGAGAGAGAGACAGACACACACTGGCAGAGAGAGGGAGAGCTTAAAAATTTTCTTTGGACTGGTCTTGGAAAATTTTAAGGAGGAGGTTTTTTTAAAAAAAGGATGGAGATACGAAGAGTGTCATGTGGAGCAGTTTAGAACTCTCGTTTGAACCTTGATGTGAAGATGAGGGCTATCTTCGTTGGTGCCCGATTTGTGAGCGAAGGGCCAATGATGCAGCTGTGCCAAGCTATCTAACGGGGGTTTCCCGTTATCAGCACGGGATTATCCGTGCGAACTCATCAAAATAAAATTTCGCCAGCTCTCAACGCGAAAACATTCGGCGAACTTCGAGGAGAAAATCCTTACATGACTCCATCAGAGTTAATTGTCTTCTATCCAAGTCTCCGACGAAAAGATCCATGCATGAAACCTATCAGCGACCTTCCTGTTCAACAGATAAATAGATGAAACGCAGAGCAATCCAACTATCGTACCCAGCAGCCCCAACCGATATAATGTTAAACCGGTCGGTCAAAAACATACAAGTGATGTCAGGAAAGGAGGCTAGCAGACAGTTCGGGTCAACCAGTTGTCTTCCAAAATTAAGATAAGTGAATTTGTGTTAGCTCTCATTTTAATACTGAGAAACTTTATGGATAGAGAATTATTTTCATAATTTAAATTGTAACATTTGTAATATACAATTTCTGATATCAAATTATTAAGCCCAAGAAGAGTATAGAAAATAAACTTTAGGGATAGTGAAATGTATTCATAAATGAAATTGTAACAATGGTAAATTATAATTTTTGACTTCAAAGTTTAAAAAAAAAAAAAAGGAAAGGAAAATTAAGATATTCAAGAATTGTGATGGGGATAAAAATATTGAATTTAAAATAAATTAACATGTTGGAATGTTTATGATGAAATTAGAACTAAAAGGTTATAGTTAAAACTTATATTATATGCTGTTTTGAAATTTTAATTATATTGATTGTCTAAGCAAATCCATAGAAGATTTGTTATAATTTTCTTATATAGAACATCTAAGTATTTATGAAGTGTTATTCCTTTTTGAAATGTTCTGACATCAGTAATTATGCATCCTTGCTACAAAGAATCAAATGCATGATGTTTAAAAGTAGTGGTAACATTTGTTTCCATATGAACAATTTTAGCTGTTATAATGAAATGAGTTACATATGTTGGTAAAAATATATGTAATTGGCTGAGTAAAATTTTAACATTATAAGGAGATATTTCTATTAATCTAAAATAACAATTAAGGTTTTAATTTAGAGATGGCCACTCATATAATCCTAGAATGATAAGTTTAATATTTAAAAATTTTGAATAGGCTGTAGGGTAAAAATTTGGAATCATAAATGAACATTAATTAAAAATCTGTTTGAGAAAGGGTCGACCCTAATACTGATGACTTACTTTAAAGATTGTTATGGATGTCAAGATTTAAAAATTTCTTGTATGTATGTCAATAATATATGTGTATTTATGTGAAAAAGGTAACGTAATAAATTAATTAGGTTTAAAATTTGGCTTTGTTTTCCTTGTCAATGTGTAAGCACTGAGAAAGAATGTATTAAGTGTCAGGGTTATATTGCGGGTTTTAGATTTGTTCTAAAATTAAACACAACGCTTTGGGTTAATCACTTTTCTAATTTATATTTTGGTAAATATGAATGTTAT
>BGPR01030543.1:2312-13359 GCA_013235015.1 Araneus ventricosus
CATACATAATCGTGACTGCTCGAGGGTTAAGGGGAAAGGACCATTTGGTAGTGGCATTATATGCCATGTTTTCCTTCTTTGTGAGAGAAGAATTGATTGGACTAGGATGATTCTCGACTCGATTAAAGAAGTTCCTAGCCAGCTTCTGGATGCAATCTTCAATTTTTTCTATTTTCAGGTCAATATGTATGACATTATTTCTCACATACCATGGGACATTCATCATTGTAAGAAGAATTTTATTCGTGCAGTAGGTAAAAATCCCTTGAGTTCCCAGATCTCAGCCATTTCTTGGGAGAATTCCATTTCCTTCATATCAAAGGACAACATTCCTACAGATATCAAAGGTCAATATTTTAATAATAACCTCCGGAAAGATGACAAAAATAACCTGAATACGCTCGTCGAACCATAAACGTACACAGATCCACAGGTATACACAAAGAGAAACAAGATGCAAGATGAAAGATTTCTTGTTTGCATTAGAAAAGAATGAAAATAATCTGGTACTGTATGATCGAATAACACAGAAGCGCTGCAACGAAATGTTTGAAAGTATAGTCTTATTGATACGAAAGAGATCGAAGAGAAAGACAGAAAGATGCTTAGTCAAAATTAGGTTGCCTCTTCGTATTTCCATTGAATTTTATTCTCAACTTGGAAATTCAACATTCATTTGATCAGAAAGAAAAGTCTTTCGAGAAAAATTAGAGATTTGAATATCTAGTCCGAAACATTGTAGCATCTTATGTCTTAATTCCATCAGCCATTGTATTCTGCTTGTAGAGATCACACCATTAACAGAAAGAATGCCATCCTAAAAATGTGATGTTAAAAATAATATCCAATATAATTTTGAAGTTATTATTAGTCATTAGTTAGATATAAAATGTGAAAAAAAAAAAATCGACGGTCGCTGTCTCTGCGAAACGGCGCTGGGATTGAGGGGCGTAGACTTACCTACCTTACTCAACTGTGACTTTCTGTGACTAAAGTAGCTGTATGTGACTATCAACTCTATAGTCGATAGTGATTATTAGTCTAGTGACTATGTGACTCTATCTATGTAAAATTCTGCGTGATTTTTACCAACTTTGAAACTCTAATGTGACTAAACCGTAATTAGAAATTCTAAAATTAGTTTTGCAATCTTCAATGTTTATCTTTCTCTGTTAAATGAAACTAAAACCATGTCTCTGTGTTATTTGGTTGCGGAGCTATAAGCGTTTAACTTTAGCGCGAAAAGCGTGATTTTTTTCCTTTCCCGACACACCATTAGACCACTATGGAGAGACGTAAGTCTACGTCAAAATCTCTCTTTTTTCCTAGTCTGGTACAAGAGCTACTAAAATATTCCAACTGATTAGTCACAGTTTTATTATATTGTTTCCCTCGGTAATATTAATGAAAAGCATTGATACAAAGTTTTGTTCAAAGCTAATTTTTAAATATAATTAAAATTTAAGAGAAATTGCTCAGAAATGAAATTGAGATTACTCAAAAGTTAATATTTTTTAGTTTTGAATTAGTGTAAAAATATTTTTTGCGCGATAATTTTCTCCGAAATTATTCAGCGAGAAATTCAAATTTAGATGGTACTGCGTAACTGTGTGCCAAATTTGGTAGTTTTTGTTCCAACTGTCAGTTTCTAACAGAATTGTGCAGATTACTATCATTTATAATCAAAGCCTAATTGGACATTGGTGTAAACCCGAACAACCATCTAGAACAACATCGCAGAATATTATACCTTTCAAACAAGATCATTTTACTAAAAACACATGGCAAACTTTGGGACAACAAAATTTTCACTATGTTTTTCCTATGAAGAAAACGTCAATACATTATACGCCAACTTTTATTTCTGCGTCATGTCACAACATAAAGGAATTTCAGTCATAAATGCGATGAGTGTATAAACAAGGCGTAATTGGACATTGGCATAAAACCAAACAACCATATGTATATTATACTTTACGAGCAAGATTATTTTACTAAAAACACATGTCGAACATTGCGACAACGAAACGTTCACTATGTTTTTCCTATGAAGAAAACGTCAATACATTATACGCCAACTTTTATTTCTGCGTCATGTCACAACATAAAGAAATTTCATTCATAAATGCAATGAGTGTATAAACAAGGCGTAATTGGACATTGGCCTAAAACCAAACAACCATATGTATATTATACTTTACGAGCGAGATTATTTTACTAAAAACACATGTCGAACATTGCGACAACGAAGCGTTCACTATGTTTTTCCTATGAAGAAAACGTCAATACATTATACGCCAACTTTTATTTGTGCGTCATATCACAACATAAAGGAATTTCAGTCATAAATGCGATGAGTGTATAAACAAGGCGTAATTGGACATTGGCCTAAAACCAAACAACCATATGTATATTATACTTTACGAGCGGAGAACCTTCCAAACAACCATGCAGAACATCATTGCTGTATATTATATTTTTCGAGAAAGATTATTTTATGGATTATTATTTCGATGGATTATTTTACTAAAAACACTGGCAAACATTGCGTCAACGAAATGTTCACTATGTTCTTACTATGAAGAAAACGTCAATACATTACACGCCAACTTTTACTTGTGCGTCATGTCGCAACATAAAGGAAAGTAAAAGCTTGCGTGAATGGAAGTCTCGCCTCTAAACAACACTAAGTGGGATTCTTCATCGCGTGTACATCTTTTATGGAGGAAGCCTATCTGCCCCCAACAAAGCTTCTCGCTGGTTTCCTTAACCTTGAGGCGCGTCAACACCATCCACTATTTTCCAGTTAGAAGCCCGGGGCGAATTTAATCTAACGGTAACCGTCAGACGAACATAATAGTTTTTTATTTATTACATTTTGGGCTCGGTTTTGTGAGTGGGAGAGAAAATGTGCGAGTTACGCCTATTACGCGGGCCCGATCTTTTGTGTCCGAGCTGTGGCCATTTCCGGGGCCTGGGCCCCTGCGGGTGTTTGGCAGGACGTAAAAAGGTTTTCGGTGTTATCAGTGAGGCTTTACCTGAAAAAATGGGACTTTTTAGGAGCGAGTAAAAAATCAGCCCCGTTGTTAACTTCGCACTAAAAATATATCTCGCCGAAAACACTCTGTCGACGCCTTGGATGTTTTTTCCTCTGCTCAGTAACAAGGTGTTTTGTATGGGAAAAAATTAGTTTTCGGGTTGTTTTGTGTAAAGGAACATAAAAAAAGTTCTTACTTTTCATAACGGCTTTTATTCGTCTTTTAAAATTCAGTTTATACTCATTTCCTGTGTTTCTCTCGAATAATTGAGGGCGAAGACCGTTTCTTTGAAAGTGCGGCCACGCGCGGTAAGCCTGTTAAAATGAGGTTCTTAGGGGAGGCTTAAAATTATTCTTTTCTGCGAAAAAATACGACCCGTCTGCAGATAGGATTCAGAAGATGGTTAGTATTATGACTGACAAAATGCTTTTTTCTTGTATAGCCTATCTCAGCTATCAATAAATAAAAATTTGAATGTTGTCTTCAGATAGGATGCAGATATGCGAAACAAAGCTGCATGTGACTTTAATAGGAAGACCTAAATTCGTTTTTCAGGAGCTTGTTTCGTAATGTGTATCATAAAACTCTCGATACTTGTTGTTTGGTGGCGGCAGTTGTTTTCTTTAGTCTGATTTTTCTTAACATGATCGCTGACCATTATGTGTCATAATATACCGTGGAGTAATCAATAAATTCGGTCCAAATTCCGTAAGTCGGTGGTATTCGATAAGTCGGTTCATAAAGCAAGATATCATTATTTTTTGGAAGAAAAATATTTATTATTCAACATTGTCTCGTTTTAGGTTTATACACTTAGTCCAACAATATTCGAGTTCTTTTTTGCGTCCATGTAGTACAATTTCTCTAACCTTTCGAAGCAGGCAGTTCTTTCAGCAATTAACATATCGTTCGATGAAAATTTATTTTTTACCTGCCAAATGTTTTTCATGTTTTGGAATAGGTATTAATCTGAAGGAGACAAATCAGGAAAGTAAGGGGAATTAAGATAAACTTCATAACATAAATCGTGTAGTTAGGGTTGTTTATATTCTGGAATGGATATCGTCATTTTCAACCGCGGTCAGTTGACGATATCTGAGCCGGTACCGTCCCATCCAAATTTCCTGGTCATATAAATGTGAGAGCACTTGATCCAAGAAGACAAAATTAACAAGTACTAGCCTCCTACATGCACGGATCTTCGTCTGAATTGGGTCTCAAAAGCGGAGTTCCGAAGCCGCGACTCCATCCTGACAAAAGTTCAAGTGTCTTTAAGAAAGGGTCTTTGTGAGAAATTTAAAGTACGCGACTTGTGCGGCACTTGTGAGTTGAATGGCTTGGTTTGAAGCAAATGGAATCCTGTCGGTATTTCGTCGAACGCAAAGGAATTCGCAATTCACGTTGGGACATATTCGAGTGTAGTTCGTCGCTGAACAGGAACCTTCTTCAAACCTGCAAAGCCAAATATTCAAGCCAAGGCTTATTCCAGAGTGCCTGGAAAATCCTCCTGCTCCTCCAATGGCCTCTGACAAGCGATTATTAATGGTTCGAGGTAGGTTTACTTCCTTCCCAAGGTTCGCCATGAAAATAATTTCTTGGAATGGCTTCAGAGTAGTTCGAGAACAGTTCGGCTCACAAGTTTATATGCACCCTTGGTGACTTCTACATTATTGTGTAGCAGAGGTGGCCTAATGGCAAGTTTTCGGTTTCGACGCGTGAAAGTTCCAGGTTTGAAACGGGATTCAACTGAAGATCCGTCGTGTATTGGGCCTGTTTCAAGTTAAATCATAAGTAGGGGCGAAAAGCTATCCCGCTGGTGTGGTGCGGAAGTTTGTAGAGGGGATGTCAGCTCAGGTGTCGTCCTCGACATCTAAATGCAGCTCAAAATTGCGAGGTTCGTCCCAAAATAGACCTCATGCTGCTTCAAAACAGGGCACTAATATAACTAAACTAAACACCACTGAAGATCCGCCTTGCATGTGGTCCTGGTGGAAGCTAAATCTGACGTCGAGGGTCAAACGTGATCCAGCTCGACAAGGGGAGTGTCAGCTCAGGTGTTGTCCTCGACATCTGACCGTTGGTTGAAACTACGTGGTCCGTCCCAAAATAGCCTTTGAGTTGCTTCTAAGCGGAACGTTAATATAACTAAACTATAGGGTGGCTCAGCTGTTAATATTCGAAACGGATCGGAATCTCAAAACAAATAAGAGTGATGGAAAGATTTTAATGACATATATTGCAATTACACGGTAAGAAATTAATGATAAAGAGTTTCGAAGGGAACGTCTTCTTTAAGGACAGCAGTGAGGCTGTTCTGGAATATATCCTCGCGTGAGCAGACTTCGCTGTCAATCGTGTGGAATGCAGTTGTAACGGAAATTTTCAGTTCGGCCAGTTCTTCTTGTGAAACTCCTCCTGCCATGCCCGTTGCACTGCCATAAAATTTCCAAGCCATTTGGCTGTCATTAATAAGAGCGCAATAAATACTCGAATATATGTTGAATATGTATTCATTTTCGCTTGTGAGAATCACAACTGAACAACACACTTAAACTCGCCGCTCGCTAACGAAATACACACCTATACAATTAATACTATACAATTTACACCAATACCCGCTCTAATTATCTTGCAGCTAGCGCCATCTATTATATTCTTTTTCAAACATTACTCGCTGGGCCACCAGGTAACTCTACATTATTGTATAGAACCAAGTTCCGGGTCTTGACTCACATTTTAAGAAGCTTCTCTCCATTTCTGCTTTAGATATTTAAACTCGATCTTCTATTGAGCACGTTGTTTCCAAAACATTGAGGCGCATTCCGCAGAATTTCCAGCTATCCTCGCAGCATCAATCTCTGAGCGTCAACAGATTTCCGCACCAGAAACTGAAATCTGATAATCCAATATCTCGGGAAGTGCTTATAGAATGCAACTTGTTGTCCGGACTTTGAATAGACTAAAATGGAACCAGTGATGGAACTGGACTTTAAGCATCCTAATGTTGAAATTGATTCGCTGAAATTAATTGAATGACCGCGAGTCCTTCTGATGCGATCGAATATAACGGATTTCAAAGTGTTTCAACAGACGGAAAGGCCAACTAATTTACAGCGTTAATGCGATGTGTACTTGAGGGACAGATTTCGTTGAAATCCATTTTATGGACGCTGACTGAGATGATCAACTAATTACGTTGACTCGATATATAATATCTGTGCTTGCGTAGATGGTCTTTGTTCTGAGTGAAAGCAATACTAGATATATGTTTTATTTCGTAACTCATTTATGAAAAAAATTTATATTTTATATGTTGCTGACACTAATCGTCTTCAGGACAGTAATTCATTATCACTTTGATTGAATAAATTAATGTTTCATTTTAATTCTAAACTCGGGATTTTGAACTGTGCTGAGGTAATATGCAAACATGTGGGGACAAGACTGACCTAAGAAATTCAATGCATTGTTTTACTACAAGGTTTCGCATAGATGCACATCGTTTCAAAAAAGCCTATTAATTTTGATAATTTCATCTTACCTCTCTTTAAATGTTTTCTAGAAAGTTTACTTAACTTACTTCAGTGGATTAACGTTTATAATATCTGCGGCATCATCGCCAGCTGTGTTGTTAGCTGTATTTGCATGCGCGTCTACCCCGCCCTTTTTGGTGATGTCATCTCTTAACCAATGGCGAGGAAGCTTCTGCTGTATTTAAAGGCGATGTTCCACCTGATCATTCTCTCACTTTTTGTTATCATCTCACCGCGCGCGTGGTCATATGACGTAGAAGTATAATTTATATTTTTGACTTAATTGTTGTTCTATTAAACATGTTATTGTTCTAAATTTGCGTTTTCATTCCTGTGTTGTTTGCACTGTTTCACAATGAAGTTAACCCTTCTGAAGGCATTAAGTGCAGTGCCAAATATAATGTGAAGTACGGTGTTGATTATAGATGGGATCTCATGTCATGGCCATCACTCATACCCGGCACCAACTGCACCTTTACCGCCACATTGGTGACCTGGACGTGATGTGAACACCCAAACTTCTGATCTGGAGTCTGCAGGAAACATAAAATATCACGTACACTGGACGGTTTAAATACGCAGACTTAAAAAAAACAAAGCATTTACATAAAATTTAGGATCAGTTATCGTAAAAATGATTTAATCCTATTAAATTGATTATTTCTAAAAGAATGCACTAATATGAAAAGACAAGCCTTTGATGAAAAATAAAATAGGGCGGTTTTAGTTTTTGGAAAAATCGGCGCTGTGGATGCTTCAACTTGTATTATTCAAGCCGCCGTTCGTAGGAGAATTGTAGCAGATGTCCGCTTTCAAGGCCTTGACAAAGGAAATTATTCCTCATTTTACAAAACTAATTGTTTTTTAAAGAGGTCAGAAAGTTTAAGATGTGCTTGTATAATGATTTAATTTATTTTACTGCTTAATGTTTGCATGCTTTCTTATTAATAAATTTTAAGAAATGTATTTTCCTAAAACGAATTTCTCTTTTTACTATGAATTATTTTTAATTACAATGACTGGGGCTGGCTTCTTTGTTCATTACTACTTCATTTGGTATACCGTTCAATTTACTGCCGTGTAATTTAATCAATCAATCAATTAATTAATTAATTTAGTTAAAATAGCCGTCGTGTTGCTTCAAGACGGGACGTTAATATGAGACAGACGTCGTCATTTAGAACCACGGACAGATGACGATACCTGAGCTGGCACCCCCTCCCATAATTTCGCACCACCCCAGCTAAAGGATGTTTGGCATTGTGTAGAATCTAACGTGCAGCATGCCCATACATGGCTGATCTTCAGTTCAATCGGGTTTCGAACCTGGAACCATCAGACCCCGAAGCCGAGACCTTACCTATAGGCCACCGTGGCCCTAATCATTTAGGTATACGTCTTAATTTAAATTGACTTGTATCATGTTTGTAAAGACGAAATTTTTAATTTATAATTCACTTACTTGCTTATGTGTTAAAACTTTTAAACTTTGTAAACTTGTCTATTCTCGATGAAAATACAATATTTTATTATTATCATTAACTTCAGAACTTCAGTTAATCGATTGATTTACTGAAATTTTGACCAGCCGCTTTCGGCGACCTGTAGCTCGCCCGCAGTATTAATGACTTGTGGCTTTGTTTGCAACTTGGTAAAATAAACCGGCTGAGGAATCGCGCCAAAGTTATATTTTGCTATTTCTCTCCAAAATGGAGGGTGTTGGGTGGCAGGCGACCATTGATGACATATCTAGACGTCAATCCACCCCCATCCGTCACTTAAGGGGAAGCCTCAAATACGGGGATGAGACCCTGCCGTATAAATAAGCAGAGTCTCACTTCTCTGTGGAATATAGTAATGGTGGTTGTTGAATTACCCACCCCTCCGATGACGGGTCTTACCTCTGTCTGAGGAGTCGTGGCATGAGATGCTCGTAATAAGGTGAGGCTATTATGTGAGGGCCACAGTGCCCGATTAATTGTCGCGGCGGTCGGGTCAATCTGGTTATTCGAATGCCAGCTAGGGGAGTAATTTATTCGTTTATGGTTATATCTAGATGTTGTAGTGCACCGAACTGCCACCATCTTACTGTGATGTTTATAATCCAATATCTGCCTCCGGACATTGGGAATTCCTTGCGTCTAGTGGTTAGGATGTTCGGCTCGGGTTCCAAAGGTCCCCAGTTCTATCCTCGTACTGCCACAGTGGTGACTCGGAAGAACACGCAACACCTACTTTCAGTCCCACTACTAGATGGCAGCACCTCAGCTTCTACACCAAGCTCTGCCAAATTCAAAGTCTATCACCGTTTCATAGCACAAAAGTCTGTGACGCACTTCACAGCACAATGCCTGCACGTGGCTGCGCACACACAAATGGGAGCTAACAATCTGCGCATATGCACGCAGCACAATTATCGCTTCCTTGATATTCAAATGATATCAAACAAGCCGGGGGTTGCTCCTGTAGTGCACCATACTGCCACTATCTTACTGTGATGTTTATAATCCAATATTCACCTCCGGACATTGGGAATTCCTTTTGTCTAGTGGTTAGGATGTTCGGCTCGGAACCCAAAGGTCCCCAGTTTGTAACATCATAAACTTTCATATGAAATAAAAACTGTCGAAATCTGCCCACTGGGTGCTGCTTGGGATTGTATCATAGAATTGGCAGCACCTGGTAATGCATTCAAGAAAACATTGACATCAAGATTCCAGAATATTTATTAGAAATAATTAAAATAAAAATTTATGCATTTTAGTACAAAAATAAAAGCATGTTTTTAAAAACTGCTTTTTCTTGCATTGCTCTTTCATTTTTATTTGGGAAAAACGAATCATTTTATTCTTTTATTGCATTTTTATTTCTGATATAAAATGTCTGAAAACTTCAGTGAGAAAAATGATTTAATAATATTTAAAGCATGTAAACATATTTTAAATAATTGTATATTTACTTTGGTAATATCACAAAATAAGATTTTTCGGTATGTTGTCGGCTATTTTTTAAAAAAAATAAATGCGTTTTAAATATATGATTTGAATCTATTTGCTTATCTAGCTGCTGAGTTTCAATTTTATATACATTTCTTTATTTTGCCAAAGACGGGAAATAAACTGCGTCTGCACTTTTTGTCATTCAATTTGATTTTTTTGCTCAGTTTTGCGATGAAATTGCTACGAAATCGTTTTTAATTTACTGAAACTATTTTCAAATTGCTCGGAGCGGTTTTGATTTAAATAAACGCAATATCTGCAGAGAAAAATTTTCAAGTACATTTCGCAGACCTTCAGTATTTAGAAAATTACTGAAATTACAGATTATTCCCAGGGAAATTTTGAACTCAAAGTTTAAAAAAATTACTATTTCCTCTTAGAATAATTACTTTTTAACGAACATTTTAATTGAATTTTAAAAAGTTATTAAACTACATCCGCTAGAAAAACTATCTCGTGGAATTGCTTAATTACTTGGATCTCGCAATAACAGGTATTTTATCGCCTAAGGCATTATTCAGACGTTGAATTTCAGCATAAAAATTAGACAACTGCAGATCGCGTTACTGTATGATTTAAAATAATTTTTTTAGGTGGCACTTCAAATATAATTACTTCCGATTGCGTCAAACATAAGAGTCAATGACGATTACTCAAACGCCATCGATGTAAATTTGTTGTTTGAGAAAAGATACTTAATGAAGTATTGTAATTAAAACATTTTCGTGGAATTTGAAAAACTATTTTAATTCTTTGTTTATTAATTTGTTGGAAAGATGATACTTCCTGTCTTTTGTTTGGTTATGAAAATGACAGGGAAGAAAGCGAAACATTGTTTTTCTTAAACACATGCTATCTCCAAAAATATTATGATTAAGGCTTGCATAGTTTTATTCGGTCACGTGACAGTTTTATCCAATGGGCTATGGTTTTAATGACATTGATCCCATGGCACTTAAAAATTTTCTATATTTTTTTTAAATTTCATATTTGAACTTAACTAAATTATTTTCTTTGCTATCTAATAGGATGACCTCTTCTGTTTTTGAAATGGGCTGTCGTTTTCATTAATCTCAGAAGCCATATAATACTTGAGATGTTTATAGATCCTACGTAATTTTTGTGTCAAATTATAAAGTTAATTAATGATTAAATTTTAGTTTTAAGACTAAAAATGCGATAATTGGATGCTTGACTATTCTCCGGCTTTTGAGTTAAGCGGACAAAATATGTTATTAGTAAAAATATGGTTAGGATTTATCTCTACAGCTAACCATCGATTTTATAATGTCAAATAAGTAAATAATGTAAGCAAGTAAGTAAGTAATGTCACATAATGTCACAACAGTTCAAAATATATTCACACAGAGGCAATGCATGAATATTTTTTATATTTATTACGTGATCTATAAAATTGATCATGTATGTGGGATTCCGTTCGATTAAACAGAATGACCACAGAGGAGTTACCTTTAAG
>BGPR01030545.1:0-18591 GCA_013235015.1 Araneus ventricosus
CACAATATTCATCAATCCAATTACCCTATAAAGTACAATAAGTTTGGTTGGGGTGAATAACACTTAGCTAATATTATTAGAAATTTTAATCGTTTTGAATTATATTTTTAAAATGTGGTAAATGTATTGAAAATAAACTATCACTTTCTAAGACGAAAATAGTGGAGATGAAAAAAGCCTACGAAAATTTTTTCTCTCGATTTCTTTTTCTTTCGTGATTTTTTTAAATTATTATTTTTCCTCCTTTATTGTTATTGGTAAACACCCAAGTTAAGTTTTAAATTCATTTGAAGGAAATTCTTCACAGCGCGGATAGTGACAAAGCGTCACAGTATTCATCAATCCAATTAAAGTTGCACTACCCTATAAAGTGCCATAAATTTGGATGGGGGCAATAACACTTAGCTAATATTATTAGAAATTTTAATTGTTTCGAATTGTATTTTAAAAATGCGGTAAATGTATTGAAAATAAACTGACTTTCTAAGACGAAAATGATGGATATGAAAAAAGCCTACGAAAATTTTTTCTCGCGATTTCTTTTTCTTTCATGATTTTTTTTAAATTATTATTTTCCTCCTCTATTGTAATTGGTAGACACCCAAGTTAAGTTTTAAATTCATTTGAAGGTAATTCTTCACAGCGCGGATTGTGACAAAGCGTCACAGTATTCATCAATCCAATTAAAGTTGCACTACCCTATAAAGTGCCATAAATTTGGATGGGGGCAATAACACTTAGCTAAATCCAGTCTTCCATTTCGAGCTGAACACCTGATCATCAATTACACCACCTGCAATGATACCTGAACCTCTCTCAGAAATACAGGTATCAATTAGCCGATTAACAAAGGAGGGGAAAAAATCGATATCCCCCCCGCGGGGGGTACAGGTACTGACTGAAATAATCCCTAGCGTCTACCTAACAATGCAGCCGATTACTACTTTATTACACAATATTACAATGCGAATGGTAGCTTGTCCGGGGGCATCCATTGATGTGCCGGAACTAACTGCAACCGCAGAAAAGGCATTGTTGGGCTGCCCGGAGGGTGTAGGAAGAGGTGGCTGAGGGGATTATGATGGCTATTTGGTAAGTGGGGCAACTGTTTGGATTACTTCCGCGTTATGTTTGTGTGTCTGTTGTTGTGTGCTGAAGCCAGGCAGTGTTGTATTGGGCTCACCTGGTAAGATTGAACGAGGGACCTGCCATAAATTGAAAAAATGATGCTTATGTAGGTCGGGTTGGATGGATCCACTGAACGGATTTTTATTAAGCAGATCATGAAATTTGGTAATGTATTAGATCCTTTTTTTTTCACAGTGATTTGAATCGCAATAAGAACATGAGAATAGTTTATTAAATGGAATTTTTTAATATGAAAAATCAATAATGGTATGAGAAAGGCCGATTACACTTATGCGATCTATTGTGTAATTATTGTTTATTGATATTATATATTTGGGGGTTATCTTTCTACTGTATTGGTCGGAAATTTTAAGATGGAGAGTTAGTTGTTATTTTTCGTACTTGTAACTAGATTCATATTTTCATACTTGTAGCGGTTACAATTCACTGCCTTCTCCTTTTTATGGTAGGTGGCGCTACTAGAGCCATCCGGGTTTTTCCCATGATGCCTCTCTCTTCCTTTCTGTGTACTTGTCTTGTGTTGTTGTTCTCTGTCTTGCTTCTTGTACCTTTTAATGTACTGTGTCGTGGAACTCAGCCATCTAATAAAAATGGTTCCTGGAATTGAATTAATTCTTCAACAGCGGCATTCCATATAAACATGAGTCATACTATTCATATTTTTCAGATATTAATTGAGAGAAGTGTACTATTAGTTGTCATAATCAAATTATTATGTTACTTTTTCCTCATTTCTTTGCATGTTGATCATTTTAAAACTTATGTTCTAAATGCACGAAAACGTTTAAAAAGCATTTTTAATGATATAAATCAGGCAATGGTGCTGAGTCCCGTCACAGTCACGTGACTTCTAACTGCCCGTTGACTTACACTGTGACGTACTTTTTCCCCCAAAGGATTCCAAAATTAAATTGGCGTGGCGTCAACTTTTGCGAAAATGGACTCAATTTCGGAGAAAACAAAATCGTTACAAATACTAAAAGTTCATTGAATTCATAATGAAGAGATACTCATCAAATACCCCTTTTGGAATCTATTGTACATTTTGCAGGAGAAACAAGACGCCTGATGTAATACTACTACGCAAGTTAATGTGCATGTGCAGTTAGATATGGATGACATGCGCAATTATGTTTGTCATACGACTAACACGTCACGTGCATTGATTCCATGAGTAATAAGGCAATGTGTGCGGGCTACTATGCAATTGATATACTTATAAAGATGCAATTTGTTGGTTTGAAATTGTATTATGGCATTGGTTGATACTATAGAATTGATAAAAACCGTCAACAGCTGCTTTTTTTTTAAAATTCCAAATACGATATAATCGGAAGAATAAAATAAAAATGATCGTGGAACTATGGAAAAACTTTCGACGGGAGACTGTCTCTGCGAAACGGCCGCTGGGATTGAGGGATGTAGACTTACTTACCTTACTCAACTGTGACTTTCTGTAACTAAAGTAGCTCTAGGTGACTCTTAACTCTGTAGCGACTATAAATCTAGTGTGACTATGTGACTCTATCTATGTAAAATTCTTCATGATTTTCACCAACTTTGCAACTCGACTGTGACTAAACCGCATTTCCAAATTCTAAAATTTTCGCAATCTTCAATGTCCACCTTTCTATGTTAAATGAAACTAAAACCAACTATCTATGTTATTTGGTTGCGGAGATATAAGCGTTTAACTTTAGCGCGAAAAGGATCATCATTTTTTCCTTTCCCGACACACCATTAGACCACTATAGAGACGTAAATCTACGTCAAAATGATCGTGGAACTATGGAAAAAACGAGTTTCTTTCAGCTTTTAAGAATATGTGAACTCTGGAGGCACGGATTGTCTAGCAGTAGATAGAATAACGCGACTGAGGAGAGAAGGAGTAGACAAACTTTACCACAACTCCATCTTGGAGATTTACGGAAGCTAAAAATAGTTTGCTGCCTTATTCCACACTTTTTTACTTCCATCCCTCTTTGTAAAATTGTGTTACTAGGCTATCTAAATTGCGTTTGGCACAAAGACATACATTCCAAAGCATTGCCAAGGTAGTCACATTACATAATGAAAAATAAATTGTGTAATTAAGGTTAGAGCATAATTTCTCCTGTTAAATAACTATTATTTTCATATTTGCATAATTATTTGTTACTATTTATTATTTATTAATTTGCCAAGTTCTGTGTGAAATGTTCTTTTTATAATTTTAGTGGTATTTTTTTTGTGTGTGTGTGTTGGGGATAGGGTGGATGTAGGGCAAAAAAATGTTCCGGTGTTTAATTATTGAAAAGATAGAATTCTTTTGAAACTTTTCGCTGTTTTTAATTTGGCGGGAAAATGCTACGAATACCTTTTTACTTTACTCCAACCAAACGCAAAAAACAAACAAACAAACAAAATTTGCAACCAAACGCAATTTTAATACATTACAGTAAATTTACTTGTATCGCGTGGAAGGGAACTCAATAACACGTCATTTAACGTTGTATGTTATAAATGTTGTATGTTATAATGGAAAATTATTGACTGGACATTGACTTTAAATTGGTTTAATAATCATTGCCGACCTAACGGTGATGCCACGGATGAAAGTCTAAAATGCCTCTTTTCTATGTGGTGAAAAACTACCTTATGATCTAATCAATCGATTTTTTTTCCCGCAAAAAGGAATTTTTCTCGTTTCTTTACTGTTCAAGATCTCAGTGGTAAACAAACATCAATTTCAAAAACGAAGTTGGGGGAAAAAAGAAAGAAAGAAAAGAATTCAAATTATACACCACACAGCGGAAAGCAAAAAACTAATAGAGAAAAAAGTTGAAGGTAAAATGGAGGGATTTCTCAACTGCAAGGCCAGACTTGAAATTCAAAATCGGCTTGGAAATCGTCTGCTAGGAAAAGGAGGGAGGTTCTCCACCAAACGATAAGAACAAGCAAAGTAAAACAACAAGAAAAAGGGTTTAAAGACGTGAATAGCTAAACCGGTTCGTGTAGCGGTAAATGAAAAACCAGATCTTGCACGATCTTGAGGTTAGCATGCTTTTGATAAATGTCATGATGAGCGTTCTTTACAAAAGATTTCAAATAACATCTTTGTCAACATTCGCTTAAGAATTACGATTTAACATGGCAAACAAGTCGAATAACTCTTTTTAATTAAAAGTATGTGAAAATAATATATCTTTTCTCTTATGCTTGAGGTATTCTAGAAAAACTCGGAATTGTCAGACGATAAAGCTTCAAGGATATCGTCAGACGACTTTTGCATTTCGAATCAATTTGTATTCTTGCTTCAAACTTTTTATGATTTTTCTAAGATTAGAAATAATTTGGTGATAAATTATCTGCCTCTTTATTACACAACTTTATTCCTTCTTATATGTAAAATTGAAATAGTTGGCTATTTTGTTATTTTCATGAAATTTGAATAAATGCTGGGGATTTTTTGTGTAGAATTTTCTTGAATTGAGGCTTCGGATTTTAGAAATAAAACTTTTTTATTTTCTGTTCTCTTCTCTTAAAACTTTTTAAAATGAATTTTAGTTTCATCAGTAATTACAAAGAACACTTAGTTACATAAGACAAGTTACAACAAGTTACTTAACAAGATATTTAAAGTTGAGAAAAAAGTTGACAGTTTGCAAAATACTAGTATGGTCGTTTATTATATTTAAACACATTACCTACAAAGGCGAATATTCTTGAGAAAAGAAACAGGCATTTTTAAATTAAACTTATCTTTCTTCTAATTTAATATTTTATTTTATCATCAGAGACATCGTCTATGCAAACAACAAAAATATATCCTATGTGTATATATAGAAGTAGAGAATATGGAAAGAAAGATGTGCTGTAAAGTATACAGATGATGGATGATGTATAAAAATATATCTGTATAGAAGAATCTATACTACAAAGATTCTTATTTATAGAAATTGTTAAAAGAATTTTATTATGCCGAATGTAGTTTTAATCTTTTGAAAATGCTAATTTTAATGATGCGAGAAAAATGAACTTTACTGAGTATTACTCTCAAATAACATTTTAGTGTTCGTATGAAAACTGTTTCGCTTCTTTTTCGTGGAAAACAATGTCATTAATTATATGCGTAAATAACGAATATTCCTCTGATAAACATATTACTTTATTACAAATCGGGTGAACTGAGACTTAAATCCTTAGTGATGCAGTTCGATCTATGAAATTACGCTTTATAAATCAAAGTGTTAATGTTTTACGTATGATAATGCTTAAGATTTCTTAAATGTCCAATTTACTTATTGGCACAATATTTATAACTAGAAAATCACCCGTCATGGTTTAACGGGTGCATATTGCCTCTTCATTCGAGAGATTTCCCTTCAAATTTGACGTGTTTAAATAGATATATATGCGAGAGAAATGTTTAACATTGATTGAAAACAAATAAAATAAACGTATGTTTTATGACAGGAAATATTTTTTCTTATTTACATATTATTTAACTATTTCTTTATTCAAACAACGTCTTGGTAAACAACATTCCGTGTGAAGTATTTTTCGTTGTTTAATAATTTTCCTTGTACTTCAGATGTCTTTGCGTAAATTTTAACGTGATTGGGAATCCTAGACCTTGAAAGTGCAACATAGAGTTGTCCATGTGAAAAGACAGGCTCATCGAGGTAAATTCCAACATGATCGAAAGGTTGCCCCTGCGATTTGTTGATAGTCATCGTGTAAGCTGGAATTAACGGGAACTGGCGGCGGTTGAGAACGAATGGTAGATTCACGTCACTGGTGGCTAATTTAATTCTTGGCAAGAAAACAACATCGCCACGATTGCATTCAGATACAATTTGACGTCCAAACTATATCACGCGCATGATATACCACTGACTTTATTTACTACTTTCTATTAAAAAACGGAAATTAATTTGAAATATAGGATTAGTATAATTTAAAATTTCTCGGGAACTATTGATCGTAGCGAGATAAATTTTATATCAATCGATAGCAAATTTTATTTCACTATTTTAGAGCTATTAAATTTGAAATTAGAACGATAATTACTCTTTTAAATTTAAAATTACTGAAATTTAGGTTCTCTAACAATGAAATAATGCTGTTAACGTCTCGCAGTTCTATGGCGCGAGTTTTATTGTTGGTGACGTCAGAGCGTTACCGGAGGATCTGGGCTATAATATTAGTAATATATCAACATTAGCTTTATTTAAATAAGATAATATACCGAAGTTAGCTTTTGATACAATTATGCTTTTTATAGATTCATGCAACCTTTTTAGGTAAATATGGCAGCGTGTATATAAGGTGAGGAATAACAGTTGTGTTGCAGCAAACCAAGATTTTACCGAAATCTCTGCTAAATTTAATCGTTCCACCTTCTAAAAAAGCATCTAAGATATTAATGCATAAGAGTTAAAATAAACATGCTTTTGAGTCCCTGACTCAGCAGAAAGTAGCTTCAAATCAAAAAATAACTCTTTCACAAAAAATGACGGACATTTTATTTTAGAAAAGCGTTCTTCCAGAATTCATAAAATGCATTCTTTTTAGAATTTTTACATCGGAACACAAACTTCAGTAGAGAATGCCAGGTTCACAACTCTTAAAAACGAAATACAGCGATGCGTGCTTCTATATCAGTGCTGTCAATTGTGTGAACCCAACAAGTTGTATCTCTCTGAAGTTAAAATGCTCCACCTGCAAAAAATTGTTGATTTCCTTAAAACGTGATAGATTTCATCTTTTTTCGTACATTGCTCAATGAAAAATAATAATAATAAAAAATATTGAACTGCCGCCGTTCTCTCTTCTTTCTTTATTGTTTACTTCCTCCTTTTCATTTTTTTCTCTCATTAGAATCGACCAGTCAAATCTTTTAATCGTCTGCTCTTTTGAGAAAATTCGAGCATCTGTTCCGTTATACCCAGGAAGTTGCGAACACAACCGTGAGACTAACTGTGGCCTTGCTAGGCCTAGTCACGTTCTACAACTGAATTTACTACGAAAGGGAGGGCGGCAAGGCGAGGGCGAAAAAATAAAATAAAGAAAAGATAAAGAACCTTGGCCTTTTCCACTGGAGAGCAAGTTGATGAGATTGATGGAGAAACGCGGGGAAAAACGCTAATCCTGATCATTGCCATTATAAGTAAAAAGCATTTCAATACAAATTGATCCGCTGCCAAACGATCTGAAGAATGTATTTTATCATTTTAATGCACTATTATTTTTATTGAGCTATACCTTAATTTCCCTCTTTCGAAGCAAATATTTGTGTTTTCTCTTTTTATCCGAATATGAGCGTTTAGAAAAAAAAAAAAAAAGGATTGTTCTTTTTTGTAGTTTTTCTGTACAAAAGTTTAACGATTTGATACACGATTTTGTAACCATATTTACTTCAAAAGCAAATTTATGAAAAATTCGAAAATCATAAATTCTGTGAAAAATTAACGATCGTCAAACGCATGGCTTCCTCCCTTCTTTCCTTTTTTAACTTTGTTGCTGAATATTGAAATATTTGTAAGTACCAAAACTTAAAAATAAATTTTAAATGTAAGTTTTCCGAATTCTATTCTTTTTCATGTATCCCTATACAGTACAAATACATCGAAATTTTACTAAATTGTGAATACTGCATTATAATAATTAAATATTTATTGAAGAGTTAATCAGAATGAATTACTGGTTTGTTAGCGTTCCACAAGCAGTTCAATTTGTGAGATTAATTGTAAGTATGTGAACTGAAATCTTAATTTTATTTTATCTTGCTAATTTTATTTGTCAAAAATTCTTGCTTTCAAAGTACAGATTGAATGTATTTTCTTTTTTATAAAGGTAATTTCCTCTTTTATGCCCTTTTATTTCTACAATATATGCTTTGCAAGCTAAAAGAAATCATATTACTTTATTGTTCAACTATATTGCATGTAAAACTATTCCTCTTTACAAATTAGAAGAATAACAGCAAATGATAACATTAGAATAAATCATGAGGTTAGGTACGGAAAGTAATATCGCTTACACGTGTTTCAATTCTCCACGTTCTATTATTTTTTGAAGTTACATTTCCGCTTACATCACTTGCTAAAGGACTTTTTTTAGTTTATGAATTCATCTGAAACTATCGAGCAGAAAAAAAAAAATTATCCTTTGCTCATTCAATTTTATCAATACCCTTGGGAATAATTTTGCTGGCAATAAAAATGCACTAAGTTGGTATTTGGAGAATCATTACTCAACTGGATCTTTTATACTAAGTGAGAATCTTCTGCTTTATTTCTACAGAAAATGGCTAACAAATTCTAAATTCTTTACAAGATGTACATATTTAAAGAAGTGGGAGTCTTAAATCTCAGGACTTGAGAAAAAGAAATCACTGCACAATCGTCTCGATCGGGGAAAAAGAAATTAAAAATTGGAGCAATAAAAAAAGGGAAAAAAACAGAATTAATCTTTTATAAAACGTGATCGCTAGGCAAAATGAACGCCAAAATGTGGTTGAAAATGTCTCGTGATCAAATTAATGATGCGTGAAAAGTAGGAAGCTGTAGTCATTTTTCCGACTGACCTGCTATGTTCGCTAGAAAGAACAAAAAGAATAAATAAAAAAATACCGGAAGTGTTGTGTACCTGCTTCATCGCACAGTTGGGAAAAATAAAGGAAGCGAAGCATTTGTACCAACGACATAATTTTAAAGACTAGATAAACGAGAAGAGATCTAATGTGTTAATATTTATGAGCTTTTCTTTAGTTTCCGTGTTGCTGATTTTCAAGCTTTTTTTCTATTCCATCTGCTGATATGATAAATGATCAGCATTCGATTTTCTGAATTCAACGTTATGAGTTTCTTAAAGAACTAGTAAAATAAAGAACGTTGTGAAGTTTTCCTTGTTCTTTTGAGTTGTCTTGTTTTTAAAACTGGAATATAATTAGATAATTATACTATCATAAAACCCCCCCCCCCCAACTTTAACAATTTGTTGGATTTTAAGCATTGTGGAGAGTTTATGTAGAATAAAAAAGGAATATTTTTATTTGTTAAATGTTTATATTGTAAAAAATATTGTCGCAGTTTACAGCATTAAACTAGCTTAAATAAATAAGTTTGATAATAAAATAGAAAAAGAAAATAAGAAATGTTCGCGAAAAACACATTTTGTTGACATTTTGAATAAATTAATGTTAGCTTTCAACTGTCTTTTATATATCATACGCTTTGTAATAAATAAAATTTATACGGAAAATTCAGTGATGGAATATTATGTTATGAGAAAATAAATCTGTTTTAAAAGCGAATGGCTCGTGTACTTGGTATTCCAATGAACCAAGATTTTGAGTTTCAGTTTTTTAAAAATTAAAATTTTGTTTTCAATTTGCATTAGTATATTTCACTATGCCTAATGTACGAACAATCTGCTTATGAATTAGTACAAATGTCACATTTCATTTGTTTCAATCAATTTTAAAAAAAATGCTGAAAGTTATTTTAATTAAAATAAATTATCTTAAATTAAAAATAGCGGAAATTCAAAAGATAAGACCTATTTCTTTTTTCCCGTTTCACTTTTTTAGTTGCACATAATCGCACTTTTTCTGCACTAGATGGGAAGTAATAAGGAAAATTTTAGTTAACATCGTTGAAATCTTCCGTTCCCGAGACAAATTATGTAGTCATAAACATTTTTTACTGTATTTAAAGAAATTTATTAAAATGTCGATTCTTCAATGATTTCAGTAAAAAAACCTACCCTCGGCGGGACTCGAACCCGCAATCCCCGGTTTAGGAGACCGATGCCTTATCCATTAGGCCACGAGGGCTACGTTGTGTATGCTTTAATTACAATAGTTAACGGAAGTTTTATTTTAGTACAAATTGGATTCGTAATTGGTAAATTGAAAAGTTTTCATCAGTCGTTTATGCTTAGCATTTTTATTTAAAAATATAATGGATAACTAATAATAATTGACTTATCTTGAATTACTTTACGTTTGCGTCAATATTATTTTATATTTTGATGATATTATTGTCGATACACTTTTTATGTTTTAATTTGTAGATGAACTGATTTCGTTTTATTTTTTTTGTTATAGCTCAAATTGAAATTATCCCGTGTAAAGTTTGTGGCGATAAATCCTCTGGTGTTCACTACGGAGTAATAACGTGTGAAGGCTGCAAGGTATGTGTATAAATTATCTAATAATAAATTTTCTGGAATTCGCTGTTCTAATAATTGTTATTTTATCCTGAAAATGTCTAATGTGCAAGACAAGCAGCCATGATGCCTTTTAATTTATTTCCCCCCCCTAGATGGCGCCACAATGCTCGATTAGTTTTCCGATGGTTTTTATTAGTGATGTTTATTTGAGAATTTAAAAATACCTATACATTGACTTTTATAGTTATGTAATGCGATATCTCATCGGCAGATGCCCGGAAAAACTAGGAAAACTTTTTCGATGTCTAGAGTCAGTAGCTACTTGTAAGGCGCAAGTTTTAATACGAAAGCGATCTCATTTGATCTATTCATTACCGAAAATGAATTCTGGAAGTGCATTCGTGAAACCACCCAACGTTCTTGTTTACGTGGGAGAAAATCAGCAAAATGTTTTTAAAAATATAGCTACTAACATCCTTCGCTGTCTCAACATAGATAAATATGTTGTTTATGAACTTACTAAATCTGAAGTTCTCGGAACTCCATGGAAAGAAAATGTTGCTCTTTTAGTGGTGCTTTCGGACGAAATTGAGTCTAGTATTGCGGAAGATTTCAGAAAATATCTTGATAATAAAGGCAAGATGATTGTGTTTTGTTCAAACTTTGACTTTCCCAGAGCTGGTTTGAAATGTAATTTAGTACCTGGAGGGGACAAAGTTAATATTAGTTATAAAGATATTTTTAATGTTCCTGTTCTTCGTGGGAAGTATTCATATACTCTTGTTGACGGGCACGTTCTTGCTACGAATTCTGACGGAGAGTCTGCTATAATGAAATCTACTTATAATGGTGGTGATTTTGTTGTGTCATCAGTTCACTTGGCCTTAGACCCTGAATTGGCAAGTCATATCGAGGGTGCAGGGAAAGATGAAGAAAATCGTTTGTTGATTCTGAAGAAGATTTTAGGTGAGGAACTGGGATTGGAAATAAAATCTGCAATCATACCTTCACCAACTCCTGGCTATGTCATCGTAGATGATGACAAACTGCTCTGCGAAATCAGGAACAAATTTAATGCGAAGGAAATTCACCTTGGAAAACTTGAAAACTCCTTCGCAGCTACAGCCGAATTGCTTGGCACTTCTGCTGATATCAATGTGCCTGTGTTATTTGAAAGTGACAGTGCAGGTGCTGTTCTTTTTGATAAGGTTGCTTATTTTTCAAAATTAAAATCTAATAATTTTGGCCACGTTATGGTTTATTTTCCTGTTATAACCTCCACAATGATTGCATCTGAACAACTTTCTGAGCACGAGAATATAGTTGTTATAGCAGGTCGGCAGATAGCCGGCCGAGGTAGGTCTGGTAATATATGGATAAGCCCAGAAGGTTCTGCAATGTTTACTCTTCATTTCAGTTTATCATTATCCTCAAAATTGGGTCAAAGACTGTCAATGTTGCAACATATGGCATCTCTTGCTGTTGTTCATAGTATCGGAAAAAATCCAATATACAGCAAACTTGATTTGAGACTTAAATGGCCTAATGATTTGTATTATGGGAAAGAAAGAAAAATTGGTGGTGTGCTTGTGAATACTACAATCCAAGGAAGTATAGCTCATGTTTACATTGGAATTGGAATCAACGTAGCAAACGAACAACCTACAATGTGCATCAATAGTGCTATAGAAGCTCACAATTCAGATACTGGGGATACGTTACCTCTACTGAAACCAGAAGAAGTGATTGCTTTAACATTAACTGAACTTGAAATTATAATTGATGAATTTACAAAATCTGGCCCGGATAACTTTTTATCATTGTATTACTCGTACTGGCTCCATAGCGGTCAACGAGTCACTCTTTCTGCAATTAATAAAGAAGCAATAATTCAACGTTTAGATGATTATGGATTTTTGATGGTTCAAACTGTAGAAAAAAAATGCTTAACTTTACAGCCTGATGGAAATCGCTTTGATATGTTACAAAATTTAATAATTAGTAAATAATGCTGTAAGATTTATTTTTTGCTGAATTCATTTTTTATATTTGTTAAGTTTTTGATAATACATATTCAAGTATAACTCGCATGATGTAACATTATATGAATACTTTTTTTCTACTTATTTTTCATGCTGATATGAGGTAATTCGTTTTTCTAATTGTGAGCTGTAACGATGCATTAGATCTCAAGAAAGTGATTTCGTGTTGTTTTATTGATTGAGTGAATTGTTAGATATAACTGTTGCTTTTTATAATTATGGACAATTGTGACTATATATAATCTCAAGTTATGTTTGTTTCTTTGTTACATTTTTTCGATATAGTTAAAGTTATGCATTTGTTTGTGGTTTGGATATCGGAGTTTATTTAAAATAAAAGTTTATTTATATATGAATATTTGTGTGAATATTTATTTAAATTATATTACACATCAAAAAATGAAATTTTAAAAGTATCAACACATTTATGGCATGCATGTCTATAATAGATATCAATTAATATTTTAAATGCCAGTAATTACTTTGTAAATGAATTTTTACCCGTCAATATAAGAAAAGTTTAGCTGTGATATTCAGTAAAATTAACTTAAACATTTATGTAGTTGATTTTAAAATAATACGCATTACTTTCAAATCGGGTGTAGTATCTAACAACGTGTTAAATATTTCTCGTGTCTCGAAGGTAATTAAATAATATATAATTTTATTAAGTTTTTGATACAGTTAATATGATTTCACACAGTTTAATATGAATTATTCAAAATATTTGATAGGTATATTTCTGTGAATTGCAGATTACATGAGTTGATTTATTGTGTTTAATTTCTTATTTCTTTCTAATTAAATTTATCATAAATATTATTTTTATTTATATATTGCATCATTTATTCGGTATTTTCTGCTGCTGCATTTCTTGTCTAAATAAATAATAACAGGAAAGAGAGTTGTGAAGTTTAAAGTCGTGATGTTGAAACTTAGTGATATATATAGCATCAGATGAAAATGCCATTGTGCATTTTGAATTGCCTTTTATGAAAAGTTAATTTATTTTTTGATGCTATATATCACTTAAAACACAAATTTCTTCTACATTCCTTATCTGGTCAAGGAACTTTCAATTCTTTGTAGATTAACACTTTGTTTTTTAATTCTTATTTCACAGGGCTTCTTTCGAAGGAGTCAGTCGAGTGTTGTGAATTACCAATGCCCACGACAAAAGAACTGTGTTGTTGACAGAGTTAACAGGAACAGGTGTCAGTACTGCAGGTTACAAAAATGTCTTGCCCTTGGCATGTCCAGGGATGGTGAGTTTGTTTCAGTTGTTAAGATTGTAATGAGAAAGCTAGCTTTTGATTATATCGACCATTTTGCATTTTAAATAATTTAAAACATTTAACTACAGAATTAAGAATTTTTATTTTTTTTCTATCAGCAGGGCATTGAAATGTGCTAATTAAAGCAACCTTTTATAGCAAAATATGTTACAATTTTTTTAAAATGTGACATTGCCATTTTCATTCAGTTAATTTTCTCGTTAATATTTATGCTTTGCAGCAACTGCTAGCCTGCTAACAGAAAAGTTCTAATGCTTTCTGCTGGCTTGCTGACAGAAAAGCACTATAGTTGGTGACAACTCAATTTGCAGTAAGGGGAAAGCTGCAAAATGTATTTTTACCCATCAATATAAGAAAAGTTTAGCTATGATATTCAGTAAAATTAACTTAAACATTTATGTAGTTGATTTTAAAATGATACGTGTTAGCTTTCAAATTAGTTGGAAAAAATTTTTATTTTTTTCTTCGCAGGTTAAGGACTTTCTGAATGAACTTTTATTTCAGAATGTTAATAGGAAGGATGATAAAGCTTCCATAGTAAATATTTTTTTTTCATTGGTAAATCATGCATTTTGTTTTGAAAGTGGCAAGTAGGACAGAATGTAACCGATTCTGTAAATGTGGTATTTGTCCTAAACATATCGTTATCTAAAAATGAAAATTCAGAAACCGGAATTTGTTTATAATACCTATATCTGGTGCACAGTCTTTTCTTACAACTGATTTCTTCTTTTCTTGTGGTTAATTTCCTCTTTATAACACTTTTTGGAAAGTTGGTGTTATAAAAGCTTTTCTATTTATTTATTTTTCCAATCACAAATGCATTAATAACTTGCATTTGCATTCTTCGACGTTAAGTGGATACACCATTAATGCTTTTTATGAAAAAAATTCTCATTTTAGCGGTGAAGTTCGGCCGCATGTCCAAGAAACAGCGCGAAAAGGTGGAAGATGAAGTGAGGTTCCATCGAGCGCAGCTAGTCCGTCCTCAGGGAACGGCACCGTCCCACTCGACGCCGCAACCCACAGAAACCTCGCCGGACAGTTCGGTATTCGACCACCAACAGCAGCCGTCCTCATCCAATCAGCACGTCTCCTACATTAACAGCGGGTATGGGCGGAATTTATTATTTTTATATTTTGTGTAATTATGATATGTCAGCATTTTTTAGTGTGATAATTCTTTTACAAAAGTATCATTTTTTTATTGATCTCCACAGAACATAATATATAAACATGCTATTACATCAAATCAAAAAATATTAAGCAGCTCAGTTGTGGAAGGTTGGGGGTACTTTTGTATTATTAGCCATGATATCAACTAAGCTTTTCTTGCAAAGTGAAAAGAAAAATAACATGATATTGATAATATATAACATAATATAAACATAACATATAGCATTGACGAATATACAATTTGTGTTTTGTATTGCATAAAACTTGGTTGATATTCGACGGTGGCTTGCGGTTAATATAAAAGTAGCAGACTGAATAAATGTATGTGGTATTTATTCTAATGTGTCGGAATTATAATGATGAAACATATAAAATTGTGGAGCTAGGGATATTAAAAAATAGTTTTTCTGAGTCTTGGTTTTACAAAGAGTTCTTAAAATATTATTTTATATTGTCGCAAAGATATGATGGAAATAATCCATTCTAATTATTTGATGCGCTACTTGTGATTTTTTCTTTTTTGCATATGAATCATATGATTTAAGAAAGAAATACTGTATAACATTATAAATAAATAGATTTACTTTTCTTGCTTATAAATGACATTTGTATGGAATTTTTAAAATAAAATGTTGATATTCTGTATTATTCTTAAAATTATCTTAATATATAAATTTGATCTCATTGTGTTAGTAAAAACACATATAATTTTATATTTTGCTTTCTTTAATTTTCAAGGCAACAATTCTGTGTTAAATATTCTAAATGTAGATAAGCTTACAGAAATATATTTTTAAGTTTACTTTGACTGTCCAAAATAAAATTCATATTGAAAGTTGCCGTGGATCATGAGCTCGTTAGAATCTCGCTTCTGTTAAACTTTATTTTATTCCACAACAAATCCATAGGGCTGTGATTTTTTAATTAAATATTTACATGATATTTTCCCTGAAAATTTGTGAACTTTCTCTAAAATTATGTTGTATGTTGATTTTAAAAAAATAATAATAGTGAAAATGTTTTATTTATATGTTCAAGCAAAGCTATTTATACATCTTATTAGAAATATAGTGCTGATCATTCTTTATATTGTGGATAAAATAACTGTTACTTAGAGTTTGCATTTAATTTAATGACTAACTGAAAATGATTCATCTTGGAATATGGATGATTGATCGGCAAATACTCAGATTTCACCAGTGAAGGCAAGCATAAAATTTGAATGCAATCGTAAATTGCTTCTCAGTTAATTAATACTTTAATTGCCTTTAAATGTATTAAAATCTTTCTTAATAAAAATGAGTTTTTCTTGATGCCAAATATGAAAGATAGATGGATAATTGAGTATTTTTTATTCAAATAATACATTGTGAATGTATTATAATGTGTGTAGCGACATATATTTGTTGGTCTTTTCTACTTATGCATAGACCTTCAATAAATGAAAACATAAAAGACATTGTGATAATTTACTGCTAGAAATGTGCAATTCTGCACTTTATGAAATTGGTTTTAATTTTGTAATAATATACTAACGGTTTTAAAATAATTTATATTACCATTTGAAAGTTGTGTAGTTTTAATATGGTGATATATTACAGTCAGTTACAAACTATGAATTGTTCAGGTCATTTTACTGTAATAAACATAAAGGCATATTACAAATTATAAAAAATTGAACAGCAAACAAGTATGTGTACTTATAGTGTTTTTATTTGATAAAGGAAGTACCAAAAGTGTTTTTTTTTGGGGGGGAGGGGGATGTGTAGAACATTCATTAGTTGCATAAAACTTATTGAGTTGGTAAGAGATAAAGCTTTATGAAACATTGACATCCACTGTCTCATTGGCTGCTGCGATTTGACATTTTGTCAATCTTGATGTTGGATTTCGGTGTAATCCACATTTTATGCTATGTCTTGTAGATATAAATTCGATAAACCACCAATAATATTCCTTCAGTTAAGCTGTATTGAAACCAGAATGACAATATCATTGACCTGATACTGTTCAGTGTTTGCTTCAAAAACAGTGTTCATGTTAAACACTTTATTGAATAAATTTTTCAAAGTGTGAGGATACTTTTTGGACACCCTGTATTTGCATTCTATTTCAAAGTCCCAAATTTAGACATTGTAATTTCATACATGCCACTGGTAAATATCAGCCAAGTTTTATTTGACAAATAAAAAAAATCATCTGTACTTATAAAAGGCAATGTTTGTGAGTCCGCTATGTCCAGATGAATCTATCGCACTTACGGCCATGAAATTCGGCCCACAGGTGGTCGTAATGGTGACTGAATGCACCTCGAAGTCGGAATTTAAAAATTTAATCTAGAATTTTTTTTTTATTTAATATTTTGTGTTGTTTTGGGTCATTTTCGACACGCTTATGGCTGTAGTATCTTTTCTAATGAGAGTTGAAAAACAATCAATGCACCATTGGATAGAAGAAACAATTTTCTTTCTAATGAAATTTGTTTTGAGCTTCAAACATAATTTACTGAATTTTGAGAAATTTTTAAAAAATAGTTTTGCCGACAAAATTTTGATTTCATATTTAAATTTACTGCACCCCCATTCTAATAAAGTTATCTCTTTCATTTTTTTGAGGTAATGAGCTTAATATCCCCCCCTCCCACGATTTAAAACAAGAACGGTTAAAATATCTTTTATGGTTGAATATTAATTAAATTTTTCTGAAGTGTTGAAATATTTTTGCTCTATTTTCCCCCTCGAATCTTCGTAACCGAGGTCGCGGCGTTCCATTCCCAGCATGCATTTCGTCGAAACCACGTGACGTCACAATCCCTTTGCTGAAGATTGTAAGCTTTTTCAAAAATTTGTTAAAATTCAGGATGTCACGGGCAACTCCGTGAAGGTACTGCTAGTGTAATATAATATTGATAACATGGGCAAATATATGCTTAGCATTTTGTAGGATTTGGTTGATATTTGCCAGTGACACCTGGTTAATACGAAGCATTTGAAAGTGGCATTGTCTTGGTGTTGCTGATTCACTCCATGTTGGTTATGACAGGTTTTATTGTAATTTTATACGACTTAAAAGTGCCATCGTTGTTAAAAGTTGATTGTGTTTTACTTTTTTGCAGGTATACTTATAATGGGGACCTGAATACATTTTCTACAAATGGTTACACTTACACTCCCCAAGCCATTCAGTTCGATCTGGGCAGCACAGACTATGTTGACAGCACAACATTCGACCCTCAACAGCAGCTAGAAACTCTTCCAGATGCCAACAGCCTGCTCATAACTGTTGTCCCACCTGGGCCCATGACCACAAATTCTCATCTTGGTTAGTTCCACTCTCTGTGTTTGATGAAATACTTAAATTGTAAATTTCTCATTTTGCATGAGAATAGTTCCCTTAACAACTCTGACGCCGAGCGAGGCGGTTTAAAAATTTCCCTTAACAACTCTGACGCCGAGCGAGGCGGTTTAAAAATTTCCCTTAACAACTCTGACTCTATTTGTGCATTTGTTCATAATTTGTCAAATTTATTGACTTTCTTTAATTTTAACTGAACATGAGGTGTTGATATCAGTATTTTCTTGAATCATCAATAGTGTATCACTTTTTTTTTTTCCGTGAGGACTCCGTTCTGCTTTTTTTATTTTCAGTGTTCTTCAGTTTTAAATCATCTAACTTATTTCTTTATATTTTCAAGATAAAAAAAAGTTGTCAGATTTTTAAAACATTCTATTAACAAATGGTTTATACAGTTGGATAAATTGTGTGTCTCT